>JAJJMC010020972.1:5690682-5768471 GCA_023531435.1 Papaver californicum | reverse complement strand
CTAATCTGGCAGTATTGGTAAATGGTAACTCTTCAGAGAAATTTTCTAAAGGTTTTGAGTTGGATGCCCACAGACTTTAACAGGTTTATAGATGGAGAAAGATATAGTTATTATATAATAAAGGTATTTGTGAAGCTCATAAAAAGTGAGAATATTTATTTAATTCCCACTAAATTTAATTTAAATTTTGTATTAATATCAAATGTAATAATATCACACCAACAACTGAACCAGGTGAAACAGAAACAGTAGAAGTTTTTTATGCGGTTCAATGGGCAAATGAGAAAAAAAAAATCAACAATTCCAGTATAGATTATCTCAATGGGATTTGAATTATGATTTTTTGGCAGAGTAAAGTAATCCTGGAGGAACTAAAAAGGATCATAAACTTTTGTCAACAGTTTTTAGGCATTCAATTGTAAACAGAACACTGGTTAATTTAACGGTTAGCAAATCTGTACCCTAGCAGCCTATTCTCTAGCAGCTGATTCAAGACCAGCCGATTCAATTGCAGCTATTTCGAAAAAAACTTATTATTATGACGGACCGGCTTCCCAGAAAGGTTAATACCCTATCCTAGGATTGGATTCATCCCCATATAGAACTGAAACCAGAGCAAGAACCTAAAAAGCGATAATAAGCTAAAAGGCGCATCTCTCTAAGCCAAGATCGTCTGCTCCTCAGCAATTGATCCAAAAAGTACTAACTTTGTTCCAAAAACGAAAAATGATGTAGCAGATGTACTAACAAAAAACAAAATTTTATCTTTTAATTTGGACTGGAAATGTATTCCGATATATATTGAACTTTTTTTAGTAGTAGATAAATCTAATGATAGGAAGAATTCAATCTTCTACATTAGATGGTTCTACTTCAATTGTAAGACGGATTTCTAACTCCATAAGTTAGTTTTAATGAATTCCTAATTTATAAAAAAGAAAAAATAATAGCATCACACCTACATGAAAACATGGCTAGTCCATGTGTTTCCCTGCCATGCACAAAAGCATGTATATACATTTCCTTTGTATTGTTCAGTGGAACAATTTTGAGAAGAAATGATAACTTCCCACATTATATTTTACAAGTATCTTTAGTTTATGTATTAACATTAGTTATTTTATCTCCACCGTCAGTCTCATTTTTCATCATTTTAATAGATCAATTACTCGAATTAAAAGGGATCGCAATATTACGATATATTTATAGTTATAAGGTGGGTTCTTCTCTCATGCCTCTTCCATAGTGAGATGGGTATATCATTATGAATTTATTTCCGAAGTGAAGGACTAATTTACTAATTAAGTACACTAATTAAATATCTCTAGAAATATATTCCTCTAAAAATATTTTTTTCTATTATAATTATACAATTCACCTTTTAGAAGCTAGAAATCTCAAAATATCATATTATCATAATACCTTCTCATATATTATCAAACACGACCTTTGCAAGACACATTATTTTTTATTGTCATTTTTGGGTTTTTTTCTTATCTCTCTCATCATAATTGAAAAACTCTAATAAATATATATAAAAAAAAAACTAAAAAAACATTCGATCAAAACATATTATTGAAAAAAATTAATTTTCATAAAATCAATTTTTTTAAAACCGATTTACTGTGATCTTGAACAACTTAAAATTAAAGATTCACTAAAGGTAAAACAATGATTTACTCTTGATTTGTTTTCAAACTAGTTTACTCATGTTTAATTTTCATTTCTTAAGGTTTGATTTTAAATAAATTGATAGTGTTTCATTATCTACTAGAAACCTGATGCATGTCTATTTCTCGAGTTGATTTAGTGTAATTAACACCGATGCATGTTTAATTTGTGTAGAGTTTGTCCTAACTTTTTTGATTTTATTAAATCAACTTACTATCTTCAATGTTTCATCTTGTTTGATACTGGTTTGATTTTGTTTGTTACTGATTTTATTTTGTTGTTGAATCATTAGTTTTTCAAAGTGATTTTATGTTGTTGTTGAATAATCTTCCACGTGTACTAATTTGGGGAAATTTTGTTGGTGTTGAAAATTAATCAGCAGAAGTAAAACAAACAAGATCAAAAGGAAAAAAAATTGTTATTGATTTGTGAAGAAGTTGATGGTTAATTTGAGAAGATGTTGATGTATAATATGTGAAGAAATGACTATAGTAGTTTATTGTTGAGTTTCAGAAAATGGTAGATTACAATTTTTTTGCTTTATATGTTCTTCTTGTGAAAATGTTAAATGATTCCACTCTCAAATATTTGGAGGCATCTCAAAAGTTGCATATTACATTGTGATGGTTTCTTTGTAGATTCTCGTGAATGTACTTGATAACTTATTATCTTTTATGTTCCTGCATATTGTTTAGTATTCTCATGCTAGACTTATTAAAATATAATGAACTATTTTTGTGACTCGAAAAATGGATATATAAATATGCACTAGTTAAGTGATTGAAATTTTTTAACTATTTTCTAGCATGAATGAATGAGTGCTTAGTATGTCAGAATATTGTTATAGTAAAAACAATTGCAAGTATGTATAACTTAAGAATACAAAAGGAACCATGCAATAACTTTCTATAAACTGATATCAACAAAGAAAGTTGACACCAAAATATGAAATCCATAAACATGTTCTTTCCAGACTATGATGTCAACAAGCAAAGTTGATACCAACACCCGGTGTTAACAACATAAGTTGATACCAAAAATTGGAATCCAATGACATGATTCCTAGATTATGGTGTCCACAACACAAGTTGACATCAAAAATCTGGTGCCAAAAAAGTTCATTTGACTATAAATAAAATTGTCTTTTTTAAATGAATATTACGTGTTATCTATAATTGAGAATACTAACTATTATTCTTGTTTGATAACAAATTAAAACAACAAAAAATAACGAAAAAACAAAAAAAACGAAATTGAAGAAGATGAGGAATCGCCATAAGTTAAAAAAGGTAAAATCGATTGAATTGTGTATGCACAACACTTGATAAACATATATGATTGATTGATTAGCAACAATTGAATTGAGTTTCTTATAAAAATATGGTTTTTTTTTTGTGTATGCAGGTAAATCGAGGGCAAACGAGGTTAAATATAAAGCCGGTATTATGTAATTGATAGATATGAGAGACTTCAATTATACCGATTAATTGAAGTAAAATATACAATAAATAAGAAGAAGTATATCCTTTCACAGGCATTGAAAGCTAACACATTCTACGAATTTTATAGCTCATTCTACAGAAAACGGGGACAAAATCATGTTGATACAAAAGTCGCAAGAAAAGCTATTGTTGTAGTAGAGGAATCTAATGATAACACTTTAGAAGTAGAAACTGGAGATGATATTGAGAAATTGATGATAAATTCTTAACTAAAACACCATTTGCAATAGAGATGATACTTAGTGGATACAATCCTGCAAATAAGAAGTTCAAGTTTGGAAAATATTATTTTTGCAATCTTACGAATGGTTTTGATATCATCTTTTCAATAAAAAGAATTTTAGAGAGTAAGTAAATGCAGAACGAAAGCATGTAAAGATTATAAAATCACAGCGGGATAAAATTATTGGAAACTAACCGATAGAATGAGTAGAAATTGATAGAAGTTAGTTAATCTTCAAAGAGATATCCTACCATCTACGAGTTTATCTAGACTTCGTTATTTCACTGCAAATAATAACTATAGATATAATATTAATATTCAGACTTCTGGGTAAACCCAACTATGAAAAAAATCAAAATCAATAAACTCAGCAAGTTTAATGAAATTAAATAATTTTAAATTAATCAAAAATTATACTATTTTTTTTTTTGGAGCTTCTTATATAGATAGCTCCTACTAAACAAACCTTAAAATTATCAAAACCCTAAAAACTTGTTTCCCAAGGTATCCACTACCTTTAGCCAACTATTCTAACTTGTTAAAACTCTTAAAAGAAACTTATAAACTATTCTAAAATTATCCTAAATAATAAATCTGAATTTCCAACTACAAATATCATTAGTAAAATAAAAATAGTAATGATAAAATAATATACTTATTTTCCATAAATCTCCCTCCATCATTTTGCAGATGTTCGAGAAGATTCATCCTCGAATTTTGCCAGTATCATGTTTTGCACGTATGACTCGTTGATGACAATCTTCATACACATGAATTGATGTCGTAAAAAAATAGTATATGCATCGTATATAAGCATGAGGTATGGTGGAAACCAAAATCGTATCTTCATAGGTTGATTCAACAAATTCTCCCTTGTTAGGGTCGAAATGAAAGACCATTTGCGTACACAATAATAAACAACCATCTTACTCTCAGGAAAACACACATTAATATCAAGATTTACCAAATCAATAAGTTTATCAGGATTAGATGACTCACCGTTAAACCGTGAAAAATCATGTGAAACCTCCTTGAACTGTTTTTCTTTGTCAGCAAATGGATATTTTTCTCCTTTTTGAGAAGTAAATTTCATACACTCTTCCTCGTCGGGATATTTATCGAAGATAGGAGTGGTAAGCCAATAAAAAATAACTTGATTTTGTTCACCCTCGTGACAACAAACCAAATCTTCAACGTCGTCGTATTCCTTATTATTGTTTTCTTCCCTAAGAAACTAATGAGACTTCTTCGAATAAACTTGTTGAATTTTTTTCATGAATCTCTTCCAGAATCTCTTTCTTTAATTTAATTAAATCTTCACATCTTATCACATCTCGTCTTGGTGACAACTTATTAACCCTGACTACTCATTTAGTAAAATCTTATTAACCCTAGAATAAAGTTTGCTCTAGTAACTACTACTGGATAAACCATAAACTTATTAAAAACCTAAAAACGTGTTTCCCAAGGTGTCTACTACCTTTAGACAACTTTCCTAACTTGTTAAAACTCTTAAAATAAACTTATGGACTATTATAAAACTACCCTGAATAAATCCAAATTTTCTACTAAAAATATCATTAATAAACTATAAATAGTAATAATAAAATAATAGATTTATTTTCCATAAATATCCCTTTATCAGTAAGGATGTGAAGGATTGGTTAAAAGAAGGAGTATGATATGAACATAAGATATTCTTGAATCAAAATTTAAGACCGGAGATAGAGTTTGATAGTCAACAGAATATTACTAAGACAAAAATAGAAAAAAAATGAAGATCACAGCAACAAATGAGGATGACTCAGAACACTTTGTAAGATTGTGTACAATGTAGCAATGTATCATTCTGTTTTTAACATATTCGGAAGCTTCCAACTTTGAAAGAAAGTGGTTGTCATACATCTTCCTTATTGGTATATAAAAATATTTATGGTATTAAAATTTAAACACTTACAAATAACTTTATTTGTAAAATTACAATTTTGGTTGAATATACCAAAAACTACATCCTGAAGAGGGAAATGTTCAAAAATTCAACTCCAAGATACCTTATGGGGAGCCAAACAACATTACGCAACAAACTTATAAAAGATTATTCTGATAAGTGTAAGAATGATAAAACCACCATGTCGTGGTTTGAATCTGATTTAAGTGATTGTAATTTTTTTTATGGTGTTAACCAAAATTAATAATAAAATTTTGATATCAACAAGCAAAGTTGACACCAAAACTGAACTCCAAAAACTTGTTGATTCCAGATTAAGACGTCAACAACCAAAGTTGACACTAATAAATGGAATCCAGAAACAAATTATGGTGTCAACAAGCAAAGTTAACACCAAGAATATAAGTGCAAAAACTATCAGGAAGTATAAAGGTTTTCCTTTGTTTGGTGTTTTTAATGTTTGTATTTAAGTTTCAAACAACAAAGGGTTGGCATTTTTGAAATCTTGATTACATTTTTTTGGATTTTTAAAGTTCTTGATTTGGAATGAATTTAAATAGATTTTTTGAATTTTAATTATAAGATTAAAATAAGAAATACAAAAAATTAATTCTTATTTGACTACCTCTCTGTAAGCTACACGGTATAGCTCAACCCTAAATAATAAATCTAAATTTTCTACTAAAAAAATCATTAATAAAATATAAATAATAATAATAAAATAATATATTTATTTTTTATAAATCTCCCTCCATCAATAAGGATGTGAAGGATCGGTTAAAAGAAGGAGTAGTATATGAACATAAGATATTATTGAATCAAAAGTTAAGACTAGAGCTAGAGTTTGATAGTCAACCGAAGATTACTAAGACAAAAATAGAAAGAAAATTAAAGATCGCAGCAATAAATGAGGATGACTCGGAACACTTTGTAAGATTGTTTACAAAAATAACAATGTATCGTTCTGTTTTTAACAGATTCATGAGCTTCCAACTTTGCAAAAAAAAAAGTGGTTACCATACATCTTCCTTATGGACAAGGAGTCGTGGCTAGAACATATTATGGAACATCTTTTGTTTAAGATTAAAAAAAGAAAAGTGTTCATGATTGCATTCCACTTTATTGGTATATAAAAAATGTTTATGGTATTAAGATTTAAACATTTATAAATAACTTTATTTGTAAAGCTAAAAATTTGATTGAACATATCAAAAACTACATCCCGAAAAAGGAAAGGTTCGAAAATTCAACTCCAAGATATCTTAGGTGGAGCCAAACTACATTCTACAATAAACTTATAAAAGATTATTCTGAAAAATGTAAGAATGAGAAAATCACTATGTCGTGGTTTGACTTTGATTTAAGTAATTGTAATTATTTTTATGGTGTCAACCAAAATTAATAATAAAATTTGGATGTCAGCAAGCAAAATTAACACCAAAACTGAACCCAAAAACATGTTGATTCCATATTGTTAACAACCAAATTTGACACCGATAACTAGACTCCAGAAACAAACTATGATTTCAACAAGCAAAGTTGATACCAAAAATGTAAATGCAAAACCTATCGGTAAATGTAAAGGCTTTCCTTTGTTTCGTGTTTTTAATATTTGTATTTAAGTTGGGTTTGCATTTTTGGAATCTTGATTATATTTTTAAATTTTTTGAAGCCCTTACCAATGTACCTTCGTTCCAAAAAGTTCAATACATGACAACATAGCGATTGCTGGAGAAATCTTCCATCATATTTGAAATTCATCTATCACACAAGAACCGAAAATAGATATTAAGATAGATATAAAAAAGGCTTATGACATTATCGACTGGGGATTCATTAAGAAGTCCTTCACCAACATAGGTTTCCCAACCATCTTTATCAATAATACCATGCTCTGTGTCACCTTTGTAACGTACTTAATCAACATCAACGACACCAGACAAGGCTACATCATCCCAAATCTGGGAACCATCCAAGAAGATCCTCTTTCTTTATATATATCCATCATATGTGTGGAGATCCTTTCTTCAAGATCTCAAGCATATATTGCATTCTTATTCCAATTCAGTGGGGCAACTAATCAACATAACAAAATCTATAATAATACACCATCTGAAGCTTTCTGAAAGCAGGTAGATGATCTTCAACGAATTTTTAACATGTCATCCACCCAAAACCCTCCAATCTACCTAGGGGTTCACTTTAAACAAGGAATATCGATTAATTACCCATATTTTTTAACCTTTAATCCAGAGGCTTGCACGCAAATAAAAAGGCTGGATGACTAAGTATTTAACACCGGCGTCAAGTTAGTACTTATAACTATCTCTTTAACTCATACCTCTAATCACCTAATGCAAACCCGGCTTCTGCAGATTCATGTCCACAATAAGATTGATTGTATTACCGTAAATATGTTTTGGGGTCATGATTCCTCTACCTGAAATCTCCATCCCTTGGGAAGGGATAAAATAATAAAACCCAATAATCAGGGAGGGTTAGGGATCAGGAAAAATACACAACATAATAAGATTTACTGATGAAACACATTTGGCTCCTACACAACCAGTCAGACTCCATCTGGGAAAGCCTCTGCAAGGAAAAATACCTCAAAAAAAATCCATTTTCTCTGGAAATGTCACAACCCACTCCTTATAATAACTTGCAATGGAAACATCTAACCTCCCTCATTCCAAACTTCAAATAACACACCATTCACCGTATTGGTAATGGAATGAATAAACACCGATGTGGAACCACCATGGTACATTTCCAGTATGATCTCAGAAATCAAGCAATTAATACAACAATAATCCCGCACCGCAGTGGCAACCATAACTACAAAGAAGGAAACTAAGTTGCAGACGGAAGTCAATCAGAAACTCTATCGACTACCATATGGGGCCATGTTGTACCTTCCTTTTGAAACAATTTCGTCTTTGCAGACTCTGTAGGTACTACGTACCCTCGTGTAACTTCCTGCTAACCTTTTAATAAATAGGGTTATTTATACTTTGTTATCCAAATTTTGACCAAAACCTTAGTTTGGTACCCAATTCTTATGAAATTAAGGTAGGTACCTAGACCAACAATTGACCATTAAGGATTTCATTTGAGTAGATGTTTCTTAATTTATTTTAACAAACTACTGGATTTTACAAATTGACCTATGAATTTCTAAATTTACTACTCACTGCCACTACCTCATTTACTAGCTAAAACAATCCAACCAGGTGGAACAGATCAAAATTAGTATCTTTCCTAATCAAACTTCCCCTCTTCTCTTCTTCTTCCCTCTCGGTTGAGCCACTTTGGTGACTGCGATTTCATTTACCTCAAGTCCATGACCTAAATTCAGTTTGCCTCCAATACACCATCAAAAGTCATCTACAGTCTACCCACTCTTTTATTGGTAAAGAAAAGACAATATACTCATACTACTGAATCAATCAAATAAAAACCCTAGAATTTAAAGGGCCAAAACTGATTTTTACAGAGATGATAATTGGGACATGTTTTTATAATAAGGTTTGGTGTATAAAATCTGAGATGATAAATCTATAAATGGGGAAATTTATTTTGGCTTCGTAAGTGTGGAAATTTGTTTGGACCTTTCTACTGGTGATGTGATATTGCCGACAAGAATCTATATACATGAGATTCAGCGGTAGACGAATGGATGATTTAAGTCTTTAAAGACATGGATCTCATATACATGATCTATTTTTACAAGAGGATTTGTTTTTATTATCTTTAAATCATGGGTTGTTTAATATTTTATTTGATTCGAACTATAGGTTGTTGTAGATGGTGGGTTTTTCCAGGGGTAAATTAGTAAAGATTCAATATCTAACACCCAAGACGCAAGCAAATGGTCCAGAGGCCTAAAAAAGGTGTTTCACCAAGCTCGTCAGATGCAATTCTGCACTGCGTTGTACAAAGTAACGAGCTGGGAGAAACTGGTAATGAATCAAGGGATCAGTTATATATCAAACTCTTTTGTATGGATGTTCTCCACAACATATTAAAAAATCACATCAATCGGACAAACGGGCTAAAAGATGTGATCAAATCACTCAATTATCTCACAACTGAAAAATTCTTGAATTATTCATGACTTTTTATTGTTCCGTCTTTTTGATGCTCTAAATTACCTCAAAACCCAAATTATTTCTCGTTGGGAGATAGATCATCTCCTAGGCATGAAAAAGTTAGGGTAAATCATCGAGAAAGGACTCCGTATGAAGATTTTACAATATTTTCAGTGAAAACCCTAAATCTGAATTTTCTGATGACGAAATTTCACAAGAATTCTCTTGTCCGTCCAAGTCCAAGGGGATGATGCCCCCTTACCTTGTCTATCTTCATACTAGCATAATACTTGTATGTTTTAGTACTAGTTTCAACATGTGTGTCTTCGTCTCAAAGAACCAAGCTAAGGCGTTTTACTTTTTTGCCCTCAACTTCTGAGCCTTAGCTCAAAAGTAAAACTCGTGCGTCTTTGTCTTTGAGACCAAACTGAGACGTTTAAATTTTTCGCCCTAAACTAATGCACTTTAGTTACAAGAGCTAATCTCGTCTGTCTTAGTTCAAAGCCTAAACTCATGTGTCTTATGCTCTTGTCCAAACTAAAGGTGTTTTACTCTTTTACTCTCAACTTATGTTCCTTAGTGCAAAGAGTAAAACATGTGTTCCTTACCTCTCTTGCCCAAACTAGGTGTTTTATCCTCTACTTGTGTGTCTTAGTGCAAAAAGTAAAACATGTGCGTCTTGTTTCTTGACCAAACTAGGCGTTTTACTCATTTGTCCTGAACTCATGTGTCTTTATTCTGGGGCAAAGCTCATGTACCTTTGCTCAAAGATCAAACTCATGTTTTTTATGCTTTTACCCAAAATTAGGCGTTTTGACCCTTTTTCCCTGAACTAATGTGCGTTAGTTCAAAAGCAAACTCGTGCATCTTAGCTAAACATGCAAGCTCGTGTTTCACAAGTAATCTCGTGTTTCTTAGGCAAAACTCGTGTAGCTTAGTACACTCCTTTCAACTAAGGAGGCTCAGTAAATCCTTTCAACTAAGAATCCTTAACATTAGATTCTAATATTTGCTTATTTGGGATTTTTTTCACACATACAAGCTTCAAAACCCTAATTAGCTTATCAAAGGCCATACCAGGCCTCACTCATATATGTGGCCTCTCACACATATATTTCATATGTGGATTCTCACACATATATTTCATATGTGGACTCACATATATTTCTCATGCTCAGCAACATACACTTATTTCTACAAAATAAACATGTCAATGCAAAATTGACTAAGTTGAATATAATGTTCCTCCTACACAAATAAATACATATTTATTTTACTTTAGCCTGCTAGACTCATCAGGATAGTCAAGCAAGACAGGTCTTTAGTTAAAAGACTAAGCAAGTCTCATTCGACTCAATAACATCAGTAATGCTTAATACTACAATATTAAACAAGACATCAAATGTCACAAACGGGAGGATATTCATTAGGGGTATTGGTCTGGCGGTCTACAACATGTGGTGTAGCAGTGCACACACTACATAGAAAACTCTGGAAAGTTCGATCAACAGTTGAGTAGAGGAGTGGTAAGTTTAGCAACCGTTCATTCAACCTTAATCGAAGTGGGGATCAGTTGTAAACACTTTCTCCACCTTATCCACTTCACCACTACTCAACCATCGACACTTTCTTCATAGAAGAGGTTAGGTAAGCGATTGCAATAGCTATGACTATAAAATAGATTTCTCAAATCTATTGAAGAAAAGAGGTCTGAATTGAACAACAAGTCGAACTCTGAGACAAGTCTAACACAGAACAATTCAAATCAAACAACTTGATCATTCAACCTTCTCACATAGAGAATTGTTCATACCTATTCACACCAATTGTATCCTACAAAGTATGATACTCTGACATCAATTTTTCTCTCGCTTCCCTCTCTAAGACTAACCCTTATTATTCTCTTTGTGACTGAAGACGGGAACGTTCATTGCTTGGTTTAGGCAAAGATTGTACAGATTGATCTATTGAATCTAAACAAAGTACTTTAACAGTACAAATGCTTAAGGATTAACGAATTATCACTTGCTCACCCCACTTTTTCCTAAACTACCCTTCAATACGTTTTCCCCTACAAATAACTGTGTATTTATTTATTTTGTTTAGTATACAGTTCATCCATTTCAACTAATCCTGATTTCTGTAAAAGATGTTGGTTTTTTATTAAGTGTGGTAACCACCGTGGGTTTTACTCGAATGATTTAGTTTGAGTTAATTTTGTCTCCTCCGTTTATGTTTGATGATTTTTTTAACCTTAATTTCTATGTATATGTATTGTTTTAGTTATTTGATTATTAATTTATTTATCAATACGTTTGATTGTTATGTACGATCATTATTGACTTTCATTCAACAAACACGTAACATATTTAAAACTCAAGACCGTCGAAGATAATAAAAGGGTTAACCAAAATATTAAAATTGGTCTATGTTTGGGGGTAAATATGGCAGGAAAAAGATAAAAAATTAATAAATTTAAATTAATAAAAGTAAAAGCATAAAAATAATCAGAGTAAGGTCACATAGATTTTTTGATAGTCAATTATTTAGTCTAGGTACCAACCCTTTATTTCAGAATAACTGGGTACCAAAATAAGGTCATGATCAAAGCCTGGATTAATGGGTATAAATAGTCCTTAATAAATTTATGCTTTAAGAAAAATCCTGGATTACTGGGTACCATATGATAAATAGTCCTTAATAAAGTAACCTTACACAGGGGATCCCTCATTCATAGAG
Source organism: Papaver californicum (assembly GCA_023531435.1). Taxonomy (NCBI): domain Eukaryota; kingdom Viridiplantae; phylum Streptophyta; class Magnoliopsida; order Ranunculales; family Papaveraceae; genus Papaver; species Papaver californicum. The sequence continues at coordinate 5,756,297 of JAJJMC010020972.1, read as the reverse complement.
GGGCTCCCCTTGGATGCAAGGTGACGGTATTCCTGGGGCTATCTTAAATGTCCATATTACCTTTCTATTAATGAAAAAGTCTAATTTGTTCTTCAATCAATTAAAACCTAAAAAAAAAACAAAACCTTACAAAATTTCAATTCCAATTCAAAACTTTTCCCTCTCCCTCCATAACTCCTCCTTCTCCATTTTAACCGAATTTCCCCATCGAATCAAAATTTTATCGTCGATTAAACTCTAAATTTCGTGATGAAGAATCCTACTAAAGGTGTAGAAGGTAGTAGTGGTGACAATCCTGATAAAACTAAACAAACTAATGAAGAATTTGAGTTACAAAAGAATTTACGGTTGGGTTCGACTGGAAACCCAACCTTAACTGGTTTGTTCTTCATTTTACAGTTGGGTTATTAAACAAACCCAACCGTAAATTTAAAGGTAGGAGATGAAGATGAAATTTTACGGTTGGGTTCGATTCTCAACCCAACCGTAAAAAAATTTGGCTTGAAAAAAATATTTGAATTTTACGGTTGGGTTTGATTCTGATTTCCAACCGTAAATTATTCTGCATGTGTCAAATTTTTTGTGTTGAGGATTATTTACGGTTGGGTTAGATTGGAAAACTCAACCGTAAATTCTTCTGGTAGATAAATTTTTTTATTGGGATTATTTACGGTTGGGTTGGATGGGAAAACCCAACCGTAAATTATTTACGGTTGGGTTCAATGTGTGAAACCCAACCGTAAATACATCTGGACCCTTTTACGGTATGGTTTGGTTGACAAGTTTCAACCGTAAACCTGTCAGTATTTGTGTTTCCTTAAAGTAGACAAAACCAACGGAGTTTTTATTTGAAAATCTAGCCGTTGGGTATTTTTTCACTATAAAAGGAAACTTTTCCCTTTCACTTTCTCATTATTCCCTATCCCTTTCATTCTCATTCTAATTGTAGACTTTCTAACTCATTTTCACCATACCCTTTGAAGTACTAAAAATGGTTTACACTAATGATAAAGATGTTGCAATTGTTCGAGCGTGGGTTACGATCATAATGCACGATTACGATAGAGCTTTCTATAACAACAATATCCAAGCCGTTGCATATGAAGATTGAATGGCGGATCACAATTCCGATTCTTGGTGGGGCGTGTGTTTCAAATTTTTGTGGGATTAGACGGGAATGAAAATCGGAGGACGTTCAGAGGCATCAAGAGAAGGTTTGAGGCGTTGTTTGAAAAAATGGAGAACTTAAAAGAGGAAATGAAATTGAGAAAACAAGCACTTCCCACAGAAAATTATGTGGCAAGAGTAAGTGTCAATTAATAAATCGTTCATTAAAAAGAGTTTTCAAAAATTCAAACTTATAATTGATTTGTTTTTTTCAGCATGTGATGGCTATGGAGCAATATAGAATCAAACATGGGGAGCCATTTACGCATGAGGATTGCTATCGTATTGTAAAGTACCTATCATGATTTCATCTATTATACTTAAGTTTTTAAGTGTAATCATCTAATGATCTATTGTATTTCACTTCCTTTAGTTCTTCATTTAATGTTAAAAATAAGGTTTTTCTCATGTCTTCAATTTCATAAGTGTATCTCAGGTTCATTTACGGTTGGGACACAAGTCCATACCCAACCGTAAACCACCCAAAATATTTAAGAATGACAGTTTTACGGTTGGGTTTTTGAATAAAAACCCAACCGTAAATATTCATGTTAACTCAAAAGTTGTATTGGAGTGTTTGCGTTCGGTTAGGTTTTTGTTTGTTTGAATGATCCTATTTACTTTAAAACTAGTAAAATAGAATGAATAAGTTTAAAAAATCGATTTTGAAACCCAATTTGGAGTGAATTGAAATCCCAAAAATAAGTTAACAGGAATATTTACGGTTGGGTTTTGTCTCAAAAACTCAACCGTAAAATTGGAGGAAATGTTTAGTGACAGGTTAACGGTTGGGTCCACAGGACCCAACCTAACCGTAAAACTGGCCTTTATATTTCCCTACAGTTTTACGGTTGGGTTTTTGAGTCCAACCCAACCGTAAAATCCTTTTAAGGATTCTTTTGTTTCAATTTTGAAGGCCTTTTGGTTTGAAAATACAGCCGTTGGAACCTTGTATGACCCATTTTTCGAAATAGAGCCGTTACACATCTTATTTATGCATGAAAAAAAGGGAAATGGTTGAGTACATATCAAACCCATCAATTTTTTTTAAATAAATAGAACCTTACTTCTTTTACAACAATCATCTCCAACAAAACTATTACTCTAACATACTAGATTATGTCTCAACCTGGGGTTCAAAATCCTGATTTTACTTTGGATGAAGATTTATGTATTTGCCGCAACTATGTATTATGTTATCCAAAAAGAGGAGAAGAACGAAGGAAAGGTGGTATAACGAGTCAGAGTTATTGGCAAAGAATCTATGAAAACTTTTGTTCTGAAACCGGCAACCCTTATAACCGTGATCAAGTCAAGTTGATTTGTCGATATGGCATTATACACCGACAAGTTGAAGAACTTATGGCATTAGTTCGTATTATTGGTCAACTACGACTTAGGGGTGAAACCGAAGATGAGGTTTCAGAGAGATCTATTCAGGAATGGAGGATATGGAAAATATGGTCCTTTTTTTACCTACCTCATTACCACATCCTAAAGGACTTTTTGCTCACTCACAAACCTATTTATTAGTTCTTTTGTAATGGCATTTGGTTTTGTTGGTGGTAATTTCAATTGTCTATGTAATACTTTAATGGTCTAATGTGTTGTAATTTGGTCTAAGTAATGAGAAATGGATGTTTACATTAATTGTGTCTTTTCATACATATTTACGGTTGGGTTTTGAAGTCGGACCCAACCATAAAACTGGCATAATCCATAAAATTTGTTACGAGTCGGTTATACGGTTGGGTTTCGAAGGTCGAACGTAAAATATAAAAAAATTATTTTCCAAAATACTCTATGCATATTATGGTTCCTCAAAAATACATATGATATTGTCACTACCAATATTACATTTAGTCAATATTACTATATTATCATTCCGACTCCGAGTCAGAAACAATTCTTGTGAATTAAAAACTCGATAGTCGTAATGCGTTCCAGAGTTCGAAACTTCGTTCGAAACGGTTACACCAAGAGCTGGTGATTGCGTCGTCGTATCCTTTCCTTAATGGCTTGCTTCTTTCAACCTGAGACCGACAAAATGGCAGTTTTGCACCATCCCCACACATCGTCTCTTCGCCAATTGTTCGATAAAGGTTGTTCTTGTTGGTGCAAATGTAAGACTAAATCCATTTGAGATGTAATGGATGACGCAATTGAAAGCGTTGGCGAGGATTTGGCCACATATTGGCATGCTCATCTGATACTCGCTAGTCAAATTCTTGTTGCCTATTAAACGCCTTTCGAATGCAATGAACTTCTCGTTTAACAACGACTCTTCTCTCCTGCTTCACTCATCATTGATTTGTATAAATCCGGGTAAGAACGTAGTTCAACCGCGGACCTATATATTACATAAATGCATTCGTCCAAACCCAACTCTTTTGCTCCGCTAAATGGTCCAACTTGCTCGATGAATACATGGTAACCACAATTACCATCACCGGATACATCGTCGGTGGCCTTTATGTATTCACGAAAATAAGCCGGAAACCATAACATATAATTTTCATATATAATGTGCTCGGTTCGGACGATTTTACCATTATCATTTCTTGAAAAGTTAGATGGTGCTTGCATCAATCCTCTTGCAATCCGGATCGTATGCGGCTCTTACACCACTAATGTATTTTCTTTAACATTTTCTTTTCTTCTTGCTAATTCTTTCATACTAACTCTTCTTGAGTTTGGGTGTGCGAGAACTTTTCCCTTGACACCAACTTTCATTGTTGAACTTTCTTGAGAGGGAAGCGTGGGACCTTTTCCTTTAGTATCTACTAGTCTTGGTCCCCCTTGTTCCGTTTGACCTTTTTTTCATTTGTTTCTTCCTCGAACATCATTCTCCTTCTCATCTTCCGCTTCATATTCCTTTTGCAAGTGCTTAAAAGCCGAAGGATCTCTTTTCTTTGATTCTTCCAACAATTCCCTAGCTTTTTTTCGTCCCACGGCCCTCGTTACTTTCGTGAAGGCCTACCCTTTCTCTTCCCTGTATTTGGTTCCTTGACATCGTACTTTTTGTAAGGAAACACGAATTTACTCAGCTTACTCAACCATATCTGTCTTTGCGCGCTATTTAATGTGTCGTATTTCTCGGCTAGAGATTTTCCAACGTGGGTATCGGCAAACGATCCACCAAAATCTTGCTCGACGATGGGTTCATCGAAAGACAATTGTTGCCAAAACGGATCAATATCTTCAATTGGGATCAAACCGTTTTCTTCGTACTTGGCCATCATATGCCGGCATGGAAGTCCCAAACTTGACATATTAGGACAAGCACACTCTTCTTCTCCGTGCAAGTTGCCCAACCTATAATGCTTAACTTCGTACATTATCTTATTAATTGCGCAATGCGACACCTTATAACAAATTCCTTCGAGCCATAGCTCGTCTTTATAAATGGTGTGTTTTCTACAACGATTTTTTTCGAAAAGTTCCTTAACTCTATCAAGGTCACGGAGAAAATAATCGTGCATCGCTTCGAAGACCGTAACAAACCCACCATCACAACTATGAAGCTTCTTCTTCATTCGGTTGTGAGATGACTCTGCGGTACTTGTAGTTTGGTTGTCAACGTGCTTATATTGGTTTGTGAACGCCGCTACAAACTTCTCTTTGTGCGGATTCAACCAATGGTCCATCAAATACTTCAAAACTATTGGATAATTTATCCAATGCAAGCATAACATACGAACATTTTCTTCATACTCTTCCTTGGTTATAGACCATGTCAAAGCGTCCCATTCACTTTGGAAACTAGCCCATTTTAGTTCCGCCAACTTGTCATCCTCCTCGAATTTTTCTTTGGCCTTTGCTTGTTGAGGTGCCGGTAGTTTCTTAATTCTCTCCATCTCGCTTTTTTTTGTTGGCTGAATAATCGTTTTTCACTTGGTTTGAATATTGTTCCACAAGTGGAACGTGCAAAGAAGGTTATGAGCATCCGGGAAAACCCTTGCTATGGCATTCATCAAGGATTTTTCTTTGTCCGGTATATCCTTCAACTTAGAATAATTTAACTTGTTCCAATGTCCACACATAGCTTTCTTCGAGCTCGTCTCTCAAGAAGTAAAAGGCAACACTAAACGGGGACTTAGTGGAAGTTTGGCCGACAAAATTCAAGACCGGGAGCTCATACTTGTTGTTTTGTACGTGCAATCCATTCTAAGCACTTGATGGGAGCACCATGCTAACTTCATAAACTCGGGATGAGCCAATATAATATGCTTTATTTCTTTATTCTCATCTACTTCATGGAATATGGTGTAGTTGTGCTTCTCCCCCAAGTACAAAAGTTGTTGGATTTGGTCCCTTTCTTGCCATTTGTCACTCTTCAACCTGGCTTTGGCGTTGTAATTGTCTCCAACGTAGAGATATTCTTTGGGTTTATTTTCTTTAAGTGTCCGAGGATATCAATGGGTTTTATTCGCTTTTCCGTCATGTCGCCTACGATGACCTTTTCTTCCTCGGTGAGCCGTGCCGCAGAAGGATGTGTTAACAAAGTCTCTGGTTGTAGGTGGTTGTGACGACCACATACAACTCTAGATAAGAACCACTTATTATCGTAGTTGGTGAAATTGAAGCTTGAAAGGACATCCCGTCTTCTTAGTGAAAGTTTTTTGCTTCCTCTTTGTCTTTCCTACATACTCGGTACCCTTCTTCGCATGACTTGTATAGAATCCACTACACTCGTAAACCATTTGAAAGCGGTTGTTTTTTTTTGGTTGTTACAAACAACCATACACATGATGAGTTTGTCATGTTCTCTAGCCCATTTTTTTGCATCATCTCTTTTATCCCATGTCTACATGATCCAAGAACACAAAGTTAGAATAAAAAAAAAACTTAACTATATTGTCCAAAGGAATTAACAACTTATCAATAACCTACCAAGTCGTTCAAATAGTGATCCGTAGTATCTCTAGTTTGAATATCATTTGGAGGAAGCTGAGCATATATTGGGTGAGGTACAATCTCGAGCTGAACAAAAATTATCAAGGCATTAGGCAACAAAACACTACAAACTATAATTTTACGGTTGGGTTGCGGCTTCAAACCTAACCATAAAAATAAATGAAAACATCCCTAACTGTTTTACGGTTGGGTTATGGCTTCGAACCTAACCGGAAAAAGAAAAGAAAATATCCCTAACAGTTTTACGGTTGGTATCAAGAGTCGAACCCAACCATAAATAATGCAATAAATACCCATGCACATAATTAGTTACGGTTGGGTCGGTGCTAAAACTCAACCGTAAAACTGTTACGATTGGGTTTTCCTCCATGAAAAGTACGATGACGTTTGGGTTTGAGAAGAAAACCCAACCGTAAACCTATCTGAATCACAAAAAGTTTCATTATTATGTACGTGATTTCATCAAATTTGAGACAAAAAAGAGCAAGAGTTTAAGTTAGATGTATACCTGACTACTCTCGGCAAATGAATCTTCAATGTGACGGGTAGTTTCTCCATTTGGTTGAGTTTCACCATCACAACTTTGAATTAAAACCTCTCTACCATCCAAATAATCATACATAGTTGGGTCTCCATGAATGAGTATGTGAAATTTGGTTTGACAATCATACAAGGATTCACCTTCCACAAAGTTGTCACTAGAATCACTCATTTTGGTTAAGAAAATCAAAATGTAAGGCTTTTAAAAAAACTACCAAAAACTCTCTTGTTTTTCTTATACTTTTTCCACCAACCAAACAAATAAAAATATGATTTATGCTGTGGGTTATTGGAGATGAAGATGATCATTTACGGTTGGGTTCGATTATAAAACCCAACCGTAAATGTGTTTGCACTAAAACTAAAACTCCTATTTACGGTTGGGTTTTATTGTCAAAACCCAACCGTAAACTATCCTGGATACAAACACTATTTTTCCAACATGATTTACGGTTGGCTCCGATGCTAAAACTCAACCGTAAAATGTTTACTAGTCATTGTTAGTTACAGTTGGGTTTTAAGCTAAAACCCAACCGTAAAAGTTGTACGAGTGATAGTTTCTAGGATGAACACCTAACCGTAACAGTTTTACAGTTGGGTCCGATGTTAAAACCCAACCGTAAAACTGTTACGATTTGGTATTCATCCCTGAACTAGCTTTTACGGTTGGGTTGGGAAGAACACCCAACCGTAAATAGCTTTTACGGTTGGGTTCGACATGAAAACCCAACCATAAAATGCTCTGAATCAAAAATAAATCATCTTTTATAACGTAATTTCATCAAATTTGAGCCATTAAAAGATCAAGAGTTTAAGTTAGAGGTATATCTCACTACTTTGGTTGATTGAGTCAAAATCTAGGTTTTTAAAAAAAAAAATTAAAAAATTCTCTAGATTTTTTCTAATTTTTCTTCCCATCAAAGTAAAAATAAAAAAATTTAATTTGATTTCATTAAGTATTAACTCTGTTTGGATTAATTATAATTCGCCTTTACTAATACTAACTAGCTTTATTAATACTAACTAATCAGAAATAGTTTAGCCATTATGAAAATATCATGGATAAAAAGTTTTTGAATTTTACTTCAAATGTCTCTATTTCATCTTATACGAGGAGCTCCTCTACAAGTGTGGAAGCCCCGTATAAGGTTACTTAATAATTGTGAGTGTTAATACGGTTTCTTTAGATATTCACTTTGGTTTTGCTATTAAAACATCAAGATCAAGTTTTTTCTTTTGTATTTTTTTCGGTTACGGTTTATTGGTGCTTTAATGGGAACTTCAAATCTTCAAATTTCTCCTAGCAATTCTGATGGACAGGGTTCCCTCCCTCCAACCGCATGTTGTGTTGTCGTGGAGTACCTTCAAGTAACACTGAAGAATTATTTGCTAAAACATCGACGCAGGAAACTTCCATATAGGACTGTGATACAACTTGCGTTGGACCTTGCTAGAGGGTGAGTAGTATTATTTGAAGTTCTTGAAGTAAAAACTCTAAATAATGGTTATTTCTTAATGGATGGTGTTGTTTTCTGATTTTTGCAGTTTGAGTTTTTTGCACTTAGATGTTAAGACTGAAAACATGTTGTTGAATACTAATTTAACCTTAAAAATTGGGGATTTCAGTTCCACAGTTGTTTCAACGAGTCCGTAGCTACACAGGTTCTACCCAACTGCTTCCTACTTTATGGATTGGTATAGTGAGCATCATCTGGTCCATCTGGTGAGATCTAGAAACCAGGTTAAATTCGACAACAGGGCTATGTGAAAGTATAAGAATCTTGAAACTTTTCATGGTGCTTACCAACTTTACAATGTGGAACCACGTACTAAATAAAAAATGGTCGATGAAAGCTAAGGAATGGCTTTGGAAATGCAATTAGGAATTAGTTCTTGGTGGCATTTTGTTTGCCGGAAGAGGTAGCTTGTTGAATTTTCATGTTCAATTTATATTATTTTTATCTTTGTTGATGGATTCTTAGTTCTTGCTGTCTATGGTGTGCCTATTGGTTCCTTTATTTTTAGATTATTTATATTGAGCTGAATTTTCATGTTATTGAGTTTTTCCTTATTCAGTTTGGTATATATATATATATAGAACTGGCCGGATAGTTGAATTAAAAATTGAAATTTCACTTTTTTTTTATTGCAAGGGTTTGATTGAATTTTATTTGTTGCTTTCAAAAGAATTCAGAAAGATATATCGATCCAACTAAAACTGATATGGAAGTTGAGAAATCTGATGCTGGCGGTTCGGGAAATATTGGTAACGGAGATATGATTGTTAGAGCTGATAGGGTTGATTTGAACAATTTGATTATGGAGCTGGAGATGCCCCTGACTGGGACTTCTTCGTCTAGGGAAAGAGAGGTTCATAACACACCAATGGAAGAATGGGAGATTGATTTGTCAAGGTTGGGTATTAAGGATGTTTTAGCTCATGGAACTTATGGCAGCGTATACAAAGGTGTTTATGATGGTCAAGATGTTGCAGGTAATTTTTCTCTCTTGCCCCGTATTCCATATATATAAAGGTGCTTAGCATGGTGCTGTATAACTGAATTTGTCGTTTGATGCTTTTAATGGCATGCTTCCTTTTACATCTTTCCATTTAGTGACAGTGGCGTGAATCCATGATGATTTTTTCGTTCTTTTAGTCATTCTCATTACAAGTAGTTTTGATTTAATGTCCTAAATTTCAGTACAGGAATGTGTTGGTTAGTTGATTACTTCTATAGTTGCTTGTGCCATTCTTGACCAAATGCTTGCCAAAATAATTCTAACGGCTCTCCCAAGGCCAATCTGAATCACCGTTAAAGCGTTGCAGAATCATTAAAAAAATAAAAATAAAAATAAAATAAAACCAAGAATTGCTCTTAGTGGCAGGCATGTCATTTCCCTGCGTGGAGGTCTTTAACAGCCTAGTTGAGAATCAACCATGGGTATCGAGAATCAACCATGGGTTTCGATTGACCCAGTTTTTTATTTTCTAGACACAGGAATAGTCGCCGCTATCACGAGAGTTCGAACCCTCAATTTTTTAACACCTGGAGTATTATAATTTTCCACATGGACAATTAGATAAGAATCTGTGAAGGATATCCTGACCCAGCTTTTTCCAAAAATATGAATTTTGATAAAGACATTACGGTGGTTTGATGTCCAAACCTGTTAGTTTAGTACTAATAATAACACGCTAATTAAGACAAAAATAAAACACATTATGCTGCCAATGAAGTTCTCAAACAGTGTTGTTTGACTTGTTTCAATATCATAGTGAAGCTTTTGGATTGGGGCGCGGATGGTGTTGCCACTACTGCTGAAACAGCTGCACTTCGTGCAGCATTTAAGCAAGAGGTTGCTGTCTGGCATCAGCTTAACCATCCTAATGTTACAAAGGTATGTAACCTTTATTTGATTTACGGAAGGCTTACTTCCGCTCATGTTGCTTTGTTATATATATAGACCTCAGTGGTCGGAATGAAACAAAAACAATTGATAAAACTTGAGTTATAGTTACTTCATCTAAATTGGTGGGAGAAGTTGTCACTGCCTAGTAACATTTCCTTGGCTTGGAGCTAGGTTGCGAGAGTTAAGATTTGGTTTCTTGGTTACAGTTTATTGGTGCTTCAATGGGAACTGCAAATCTTGAAATTCCTTCTACTAATTCTGATGGTCTTCGTTCCCTCCCTGCAAGAGCTTGTTGTGTTGTTGTGGAGTATCTTCAAGGAACATTGAAGAATTATTTAATAAAAAATCGTCGCAAGAAACTTCCATATAAGATTGTCATACAACTTGCATTGGACCTTGCTAGAGGGTGAGTATTATTATTTGAACTTCTTGAAGTAAAAATTCCTAATGGATGGTGACTGTTGTTGTTTTCTTATATTTGCAGTTTGAGTTATCTGCACTCAAAGCAGATTGTACACCGAGATGTCAAGACTGAAAACATGTTATTGAATACTAAAAGAACCTTAAAAATTGCGGATTTTGGTGTTGCTCGTGTGGAAGCTCAAAATCCGAGCGAAATGACAGGTGCAACCGGTACCCTCGGGTACATGGCCCCTGAGGTAATTTTAACTTGAACTTATAGCAATTACTAGATAATCGATCCAATTCATAAACATAACTATACTTTTCCATAGTGAAAAAGGATCTTCCGAACTTCATAAAACAATAAAATGCTTTTTAGAATTAGAAAAAATTAAACAAGTTTGGTTATTATTCTCCCGAATGTTAAGTCTTCGTTGTTTGTAGGTTCTTCGTGGTGATCCTTACAATAGAAAGTGCGACGTATACAGCTTTGGCATATGCCTATGGGAAATCTACTGCTGTGATATGCCATATCCTCTTCTAAGCTTTGTCGAAATCTCATCTGCAGTTGTCCAACAGGTTAGTGTGTCCTGTCATCTGTGGTTCTTAATTTAGGTATTTCTAACAGATGCGTGAAAGACCAGAACCTCTTGAAAACATTTCTGGTCAATTTACTCTTATGCTACCAACTCGTATTTCGGACTGTGCATATTACTATGTTTCATGCATCTACCCCGGCTAATTTTATTTGCAACCTTGCAACATCTAAAGACACATTCCAAACCAAGTTAGCAGTAGTGGTTTAACAAGTAGCAACTAGCATTTGTTGGCTTCTTTGATACTAAAGACCTCGTGACTTGATGAAAGCCAAGTCGGATTGCACGTTTATGTAATTTGACAACTTCATGAACTTGACAAGTATGTGATTTTCTTGGGTTTTTCTTTATAGCATTTACGACCAGAAATACCGAGGTGTTGTCCAAGTGCATTAAAAAACATCATGCAAAAATGTTGGGATGGATCCCCCGAAAAACGACCAAACATGGATGAGGTGGTTAGGCTGTTAGAGGCTCTTGATACCAGTAAAGGAGGAGGTATGATAACAGACCAAAAAAGTGGATGGTGTTGTTTCGGTGTTGCCCGGGGTCCATGATTTTCTTTTCTTTTTCTGCCTATTTCTTATGTTGCCCTGGTACTGTCACAGATGTTTTAGTTTGAAACTATTTGTATACAACCGTGTTCTTTATTTTATTGCGGAGGAGAATAATCACATTCATTGTTTGCCCCTAAAACTCTATACACAAGTCATATAACATTGCTTGAGTTTGTATTGTAAGGGGCCTTAAATGGATTCCTTTCTTTTTTCTTCTTCTTTTGACAAGAAGGCCTTAAATGGATTAGTTAATCAGGATACGGCATAGCACAGCAGTAGACTTCCCACAAGCATATGCCAAAGCTGTAAGCATATACCATCAAGAACCTACCAACAAAGAAAACTCCACATTCAGGGAAAAGGAAGTACAATTTTTTCTACATTTATGTGGTAATTATCACTTTGCAGGGGAATCTCGAAAAAAAAAATCCTTGGTGATAATCATTAATCTATAGTACACAGTCTTCCTTTGCAGATAACTACTTCATTTTGGTGTGCATTGTGTACTGGGCTTGAAGATAACTACATCGTTTTGGTGTGCATTGTGTACTGGGTATAGCCTATATATGTTCTTGCTACTTCCCTCGAACCTGGCCCAGCCCAAGACCCAACTTTGGTCTGTCCTTCTTCCTGTTGTTTTCGCAACTCAAGATGACAAAACAGACCATGCTACGTAGCTACCTTATGTCAGAGGCAGAGGCAGAGGCAGAGGCAGAGGCACAGGCACAGGCACAGGCACAGAAAGCGGATGCAAAAAATATGCTTACCCATGCCACAAGTTAGATAGGGGGTGTAAAATAGGCATGGGAGTCGGTTGGCTTAGTGTATAACTGCATACCTATGCTCTAAGCTGGTTCCTCCCAACCTTATATTACACAAAATGGGCATTGGAGGCCTTCGTCATTGCAAATGCTAAAAGATATTAGCTAATAACACGGCATGGTTCGCTGATGAAAAGTGGCCATGATCATCATGATTGGGGACTTTAACTTTATATAACGATCCTCTTCTTTTATAATGTAGTTAGTCGTTGAGTTGTTTTGTAAATGGCTTGTAAAAACTTAATAGCATAGGGTCTGGGTCTGGGTCGTAGAATATATAATTGATCCATTTGGATCGTAAACCGGCCAAAAACCATTAGAAAACCGTTAATAGACTTTTTACATCAGGCCAAACACCTTGAGCATCGGTTGACTAATCTTGACTGTTTGAATAGGTTAATGAAATCGTTGACTTAAGTATTAAGAGCTTCTCCTTGATGTGCTTGTTTCATATTTGTTAATATTGTGTGGACTTTCTTTTGGTATAAAAATCCCTTATATAAATATATATTACTAAATATTACTATTGAAATTCATCTCCGATCCAAATCCATTTTAATCTCTTAATATTTTAAGTATCATCTAATAATTGGATAACAATCATTGTATTTTTGTATTCTAATTTATTTCACTAATAAAAAATGACTAGGATGGGAAGATATCCATTATGTGAATGTCTAATTCTAGACATTCATGTAGAGGATATGTATCTAAAAATACGCCATATCATTTACGCATTCGTTTAAGAATTTAGGATTGAAGAAGGATTTTAAGAAAAATGGATATGTATCATATGTGAATTTTAACAAGTTATCCCCATACACATTTCGTTGGAGAAGCTCTAACTAACCCTGCAGTTCATGAAACAGTGAAAGAACTATACAATATGATGTTTGATTGAAATTTAAATGTATACCACAAGTCGAAGGCGTAAATATGGGTAGAATCAGGAAGACTAAATAATTGCAATTCCTAACTTTTTAATCAAATTAAATGATAATTATGAAATGACACTAATTAACTAAGATAATGACTTTTTGCAAACTTAAATTTAAAAAAAGAAATGCTAAGAATGATTTGCATTGAAATTTAAGGAAAACTCTAGGATTTCACAATTTTACCTTATTATGTATACTAAAATAGTAAATAATTTTCTACAAGTTTTACCTGATGTCTTAAGACGATTTAAGACACAAACTACGTCTCAGAAAATAAATATTTTAAATAAAAAAAAATCTTAAATGATGAAGAATCACTAGATTTTATTGTAAAAATATATTTTATACGACAAATTTAAGCTTAAGGGCACATAAAGTTAGTTATTACCGATACCATTATAAGGGCCATGGAAGATGTTTAGGTTTACGTTTTTATTTACCGTAACCCATTACTGGCACAAAATCTAACAAAGTAGTTATTTCTTCAAAATGATTATCCTCATTATAATTAATAGGGTCCAAAGTGGACTAAACAAGCCTCTAGTGGATCACTAACACCATTGGTGTAAAAGGTATTTTCAACTACTTAATCAGGCATACATACTTATAGTGGTCATGGTTCAGTGGGAATCGAAAGGTTTTGAATAGATTCACCGAGATTTTATGATTGTCAAATGAAAAATCCACTAGGCCATTTTGATAATTGATTACTATATTCACAATTACTAAAAAGAGACGATCTACGATAATTGTAGTTTTGATTTCTTTATCAAAGACGGGTTGAGTGTCGAAAACTACAAATTTGACTAAATAATATTGATTTCCTGAACCAATACGTCTTCAATAATTCCATGTGAGATTTTGATTGACCTATTGGCTAACTAGAGTGTAATCCTAGTTTGTTTCATCTCACATAGTACAAGTTGTTCGTATACCGAGAATTGTAAAAATATTTGTAATCCTAGTTTGTTTTATCTCACATAGTCCAAGTTGTTCGTATACCGAGAATTGTAAAAATATTCATACTAGCCCCAAGATCTAAAGTGCATTATCCATCCGTTGGTTACCTATACTACATGCAACAGTGACACACCCAGGATCTTTGAATTTGACTAGGTATTGTCGTGAAACTATGGAACTAACTTGTTGGGTGAAAAAGGCCTTTTTACGCTCAATCATGTCTTATTTGACCGTACACATCTCTTTTAGGAACTTATCATAAGATGGTACATGTTTGATTGCATCTAACAAGGGAAGGTTGATCTTTACTTGCTTAATGATGTCTAGGATTTCAACATATGTACTATAATTTTTCTTAGTGAGTCTTTTAGGAAATGGTACAAGTGGTGTAAACACTCTCTCAGGAATATCTTTCTCTTTTGGTTTCTTACCATTCTCAAGCCCATTAATATCTCTAGAAGTTTGGAAAATTTCATAATCTTTCTCAACTTGCATGTACTTAATTGCATTATGTTTTCCACCATTTTACCACTTTTACAAGTAATAACTGCTTGAATATTGTTAGAACTAATTGACCAATTTACCTGGTTAACTCCTTTTAAATTCGCAGTATGTTGGCTAGAAAATTTCTCATTTACCTATCATTTAGACAATTTAAAAGTTGACTTATTTGAGTCTCTAAGTTACTAGTATCTTGGGTATTATTTTGGTGGTTATAATAACCCATCAAGAAAAATTCATCGAACTTCTAGTTGCGATAGAAAGTATTCTGGGATAAAAGTTTTAGAGATTCCTCCAAAGACATCAACTTAAGGTAAACTGGGCTTGGTTCCTAAGATTGAGTTGGGTTTCTAGGAAAACCTGGTAGTGGATTACTAGATGAACCAACCTGATAGGCCCTATTTTGACCACGAGAAACAAGGGTTATGCTTCCATCCAGGGTTGTATGTGTTAATACCTGAAAAATGACTACCCATGGATAAGGCGAGCCATTCTTACTAGATGGGCTTAAGTTCATCATCACCTTAGGAATTTAGGGGTCAATCCCAAGCACTTAGGAATAATCCCATGGAAGCACGAGGACATGAGAGGAATAAGAGGATAAGTCGGAGATAAGAATGACATATGGTAATTTAAAATAATAAGAGGTTAAAGGGAGGCATGTGTAAAAGATAATTAAGAGGGAAAGTCTATAAAAAGAAAAGGAAGAGTACAAAGAAAGGATCTGTTTTCCCTTTCTCTACCCATAGAAGGAAAGGTGTAGTCCTTGCTGTGACTAGGATTGGTCTTCCCTCTACGAGTTTACTTCAAAACATTTGGCGACCACAGTGGGAGATTCGTCTCTAGTCCAGCAAGATGCACTTAGGGAAAGACACTCCAGTCACACCACCCAACCAGCCGACTAACGACGAAGTAATAATTGAAGACGCAAGTGGTGACGATGAGCCATCAAGACAAGCCATCGTCAATACACCAATCATACAATACTATGTGAAATCTTCTTTCCTCTTCCTCTAACCCTATCCCATAGGTACATGTACAATGTTTGAATCAATAGATAACCTGCTCTTCTGTATGAATCAATATTATTATATTCCAATTCCTTCCCGATATCTCCAAAGGAAAATACCGAATTGGATCCCAAATTGACGGGTTAGTGTAAGCTTATCCATGCGGTTATGCACTATTCGAATAGGACGACCCATACAGAAAAGACAGAAACAATGGATAACAAAAATAAGCAGCAACCAAAGAAAGACACTCAACAGAAGAAAACTTTACGAGACATGCAGATCGAGATGAAAGGACACAATTGGCGCCAACAGGAGTTTCGGAAGCCAATAAGACAAGAGGAGGAAGAAATGGTGGCCACAAGGAAAGCAATAGACGAAGAGGGTCCTTGCGTGGAGCATCACATGAGGCAATCACCAAGCACCTGAAAGAACACTACATGGTAGTCAATTATGATAGATATGATTCCATGAACACCCCATACTCGGTTGAGGTATCCGAGTATCAGTACCCACAAAAGTATACGTCTCCCAAGTTCAAGACTAACGATGGACGAGGAAACGCTCGCGAACACCTTGGTCAGTTTTTGTTAACGATGAATGCGTATACTCATCCGATGGAAATTGTCCCTGAGAGAATTCTCTAAATCTTTATCAGACACCGCTTTCACCTGGTATGATAACCTGAAGCCCGGAAGCATAGAATCATGGGCAACAATGAGTACTTTGTTCTTAAGAAAATTTTATTTAGCAAGGAAAAAAGTTACGATGATTGGTCTCAACAGGTGTAACCAAAGAATGGGAGAGGAAACTGGAAAATTCGTCATGCGGTTCTGGAACCTATCCCTCGAGTGCCATGAAGACAACAAGGAGGAAACTCTAGTTGAAATCTATGTGCGTGTAATGACACCCATATTAAAATGGAATCTTGTAAACTTTAAATTTTAGACGTTTGTAGAATTAGAAGAAGCGACAGCCAGAATGCGCGGATATTCTGATCCTAGGAAATATGGAACGCACGTGGCAACATTCGGTTAATACCGCGTCGGTACCAGCATTCACCGGTCGTGCTATGGTCAACACTGACATAAGGAGGCCCCCCGTGTTTTATCCTTACAACGCGGGGCGAGCTAACAGAGGGCGTAGAACACATCTAAATCGATTGCCGCTTATACCGTGTAGCCGAGAACAGATCATCGCTCTGCTTGAACAATGGGTAGCGAATTAGGAAGTAAAACTACCACCCTTGGTTGTGGATATCAATAAGGTCGACAAAAGCAATGCTAGATACTGCCACTACCATCGCCGAGTGAATTACCTGACGCAGGAGTGTTTCTCCCTTCGTGGCATCTTTCAGCGAAAAAGAAACACGACAGAGATTGAAATAGGAGGCCAAGCAATCAACGAAAATCCACTTCCCCAACACCAGGTCATGATGTTGTCACACAACCCACGGGAGGACACCTGGAGGACCTGGGGACCAACAGAAAAAGAATTCCTGGGCTTTGAAAATATTGAAAGCGTAGCCAGCAAGTTCGCCAAAACGATTATAGCACAACAATTCTTCGACTCCCTGGGATTCAGCTAGAACCAGACTAAAGAGGAAACAACGGCCATCGCAGTGATAGCCGCTGGTAAGCCCTACAACCCAACACCAAAAAGAGAGATCACCTTCACTGACGAGGATATATGCAACCCAGGACAACATCTTCGACCCCTTTATCTCACGTCAACCATCAACAAGCAACAAATGGAAAGGGTGTTTATCGACGAAGACACACCTTTAAATCTAATCTCTCTTCATACATTGGAAATTTTAGGTGCAACGATCAGCCATTTGCATGCACGCTACCACAGTAAAGGGATTCATAGCGAATACTCAAACCGCTATATGAGTTGTCAGCATAGCAATGAGGATTAGGACGATAAAGGGCCTCACGCCATTCTATGTGCTAGAATATGATACAAATTTTTATATATTATTAGGGCGAGGATGGTTGCTCAAACACAAAGCCATGGTATCAACCTATCGCCATTGCGTAAATACGAACATAGGAGGAAAACAATATCGGATCGCAGCAACCAACAACCCCTTGACGGAAGAAGCAGACATGGCAAATGCTGTTTTCTATGATATTCTTAAAGAAGTGGAAGAGGCGCCTGTGACTGTGCTCACCCCGTACCTAAGTGGAAGGAAAAAGCGACCGCCAATGAAAAATCTGTAAAAATCAGTATTCATCCCGTCATGGATGACGATTAGCCCCCCTCAAAGAAAAAAAAATGCAAGAAGGTTCTCAGTTTCGAAGGTTTTCGAGGCCAGAAGAAAGACATGTATATCGTTTTAGCAATCAAATGAGGAGACTTCCGAGCACGAGCACGGGTGCATTCTACCTTCTCTCGATCAAGAAATGACAGAGTCACCCTCAAGACTAGTTAAAGAGACCGAATCTCTTTCGGACCGAATAAGAGACATAATGGAAACAAAATAAGAGCGCGGCTTAAAAGACATGCCTACATATGGAATGGAAGAAGTAAATATGGGAACAAAGGACGAACATTGACTTATCAAAATAAGTAGAAACTTGAAAGAAAAAGAAAGAGACGCGGTAGTCGGATTGCTAATAGCGTACAAACATATGTTTGCTTTCAAGTACGATAAAATGTCGGGCTTAGATTGTGACCTTGTCGCTCATATCTTGGTGTTTCACCCGTATTCCGACCAATCAAACAGAGGAGCCGCGACTTTTCGCAAGAAACCGCCTTAGCGATAAAAAAGAGGTCGAGCGACTGTTGGAGGAAAAATGTATAAAACCTATACAACACCACACGTGGCTGGATAACTTCATATCAGTTGTAAAAAAGAATGGAAAGATTAGGTGTTGTGTGGATTACCTAGACCTTAATCATGCATTCCCAAAGGATGATTTTTCGCTTCCGTGTATAGACGCTTTAGTAGACGCCACAGGCGGACACAAGAAGTTCTCGTTTACGGAAGGGTTTAGTGGTTACAATTAGATCAGAATGGCGGTTGAAGACACGTTCAAAACAACGTTTTAGGCAACATATAATAACTTTTATTATGTGGTCATGTCTTTTGGGCTAAAGAACATTGAGGCCACCTATCAAAGGCCGATGCCACTGATCTTCTATGACCTCCTCCACCAAAGCATAGAAGTATATATAGACGATATCATAGTTAAATCAAGAGCAAGGGAAAATCATGTTGAACATTTGAGATGGGCGTTTGAAGATGTCGCAGATTTAAGTTAAAAATAAATTCGCTAAAGCGTGCTTTCGGGGTAACCTCGGGCAAGTTCCTCGGTTTTATGGTGCCGGATGAGGGGATACAGGTCGACCCAGACAAGATAAAAGTTATCACCACAATGAAACCTCCCAAAGATATGAAGGAACTACCTTCATCGATAGAATATCATACGTACGACGTTTCATCCCGGGCCTCGCCCAACTTCTAACCGCGTTTCTCCCAATGCTAAGAAAAAAACACGAAATTCGAGTAAGGGGAAACACAACGGGACGTGTTCCATAAACTCCGGCAATGTTTGGTCAGTCCTCAGGTACTCAAACCTATGATGGGATTTTAGATTACCCTATATAAATAACCGCAATCGTACGACGTCTAACTAGTAGACAACGACAAATACGGGTCAAACCCACAGGGAGCGGGGAAATATTTCAATTAATATCTCTAATCAACTAACCAAAAACAATATTTATGGATTTTTAGATTAATAAATAAAATAATAAAACAAACTAAACTAATAAAAATAAATTTAACTGAAGAGTCGGTAACCAGGGTTTTCAGTATCCACCACTATTTCTATTTTATTACTGAAATGAAACATAACTCATTAATATTCATCTATTGTTCGTTCTATCGACATCACGTATTATACGTATTAGAATCGTAAATGTCACTGGGACGTCCTAAGCATGGTGCATCAAAAGCCATAGTCTGAAGCATACACCATCTAATTGCGTTAGCGAGAAAATAATACGAAGCTAATTATAGGTTCACAAATAATATCTGGCTCTTCAAAGCATACCTCATCTAAGGATTTAACCAAAGCATGAAATATCTAAAAAGTAGGCAAACATATTTACTATCCTATTGATTCTGCGCATAGGTTACTGTATAGTACAGATACGGTGAAACGACAACTAACTTAGATTTAAATCAATAAACAAAATCACGGAATTAATCTATTCAAATCATATAGTCTATTACCCAATAATTTAATTTAATTGGTCTTATATCAAAAGTGGTTTCAACATAAAACCCTAGTTACACATTAATTAGAAACATGGAGCTGGGTTTCTTAAAACTCATAAAAATAATTAAGAAAGGAAAGAGACAAAAGATTAAACCCTTGTTTTATTTCTGCTCCTGTATAGACGCCAGTCAATCCTAGCCGTCTGCTCCCCCTTCTCTCTTTTTTTCACCTGTACGCTTCGTTTACTCTATCTGAAAAAGAAAAACCCTCCAAAACAGAACCCCCCTTCTGCCTTTTCTTTTTTTTTCCTTTTATACCCTCCTCTTTTCAAAACCCAAAAGAAGCATGACTTCCATTTTTCTCACGTGTCTCTCTATCCAATCACCTCCAAACCCTACACATAGGCATCTTTCTCTTATTCTCTCACCGTCACATGGGCTTGTCCCCATCTTCTTCCTCCAACACGTGCCAACTTCTCTTCCTTCTTATACTTTTCGCTATCTCCACCACACGAATCAATGTTGTCTCACACCAACTGTACCTCCCTTTTAGGTCTAGCTCCCTAGTTCTTTGTAGCCTCTCATCATAGCTACATCCCTACTTCCTCAACTCACTCCAATTACGTGCATAATCATCCTCATAAAAGGTAAAGCAAGTGAGTGCCCCACCTTTACTCTTTTCTTTCAATAACTCCACTGTACCACATCTTCTCTTTTTTTTTTCTTTAGCCTGAACTCTCTAGCCTTTCTACAACCGAACAGCTGTACGTCCCACTGATTTCCTAAAAGAAAACCTATCCACCTATGCTACATCACCTCCAGCAACTTTTGCCCACGTGATTTTCTTTATTTTCTTTTCTTTTTCTTTGTACTCCAACTAGGCCTAGATGCTAGGTCCTTCTGTCTCACATCACGACCAACCTTTCTCATCCATACCACACTGTAAGCTAGCAGTGCAGATAAACATTGGCAATTTAGTTAGTTTAGCCGTATTTATTTTTAACTTGGATTTTATGTGAACCACCTATTAAAGAAACAAAACAATAATATTAATATAAATTAAGTACTAGTAAATATTGATTAAGAGATAAATATGTATAAATTATGCATGTATGAAATATCCCCAAACCTATATTTTGCTAGTCCTCGAGCAAAACTAGTCTAAAAGCAAAATAAAATCCTAACTCACTTTCGCAAGAATCGCGACTACATTTAGCATATGTAATAAGCCTTTAAACCCCTAAGTGGCCTTAGCGGACGAATTTTGTCTCGTGGGGGTTTACGAGAGGTTTATCCACAAAACCTTTTACTCCAAATTCTAGCTACCTGTGAACGATTTAGGATAGACACTAAACAGGCTATTTAGTTGGCGTACTAATTTCTTCGACTATAAGAATCATTACCCTGTATGAATCCAATTGATGTACACGAGTTTGTACTCAACATTCTAAAATTCATATAAGAATGCAACTCTAATCAAATAATGATTGAACATCCAAAACTGGATATAATTCACATTGCTCGAAATCAATCAAATTCAAACACAGGGATAGAATAGAAGATGAATATAGAAATGATGAATGGTGCATATGTTGACAAAGGTGAACGGTGTTTCCCATATCTGTCTGAAGGTCAGTACCAGGATGAATCCTATTTTTATTATTATTATTTATATACATAATTATTATTTTTTCTTTTTTTTTTTTTCAATTTTTTTTCTTCAGCAGATTACATGATAGTTCCCATGGATCCTGCATTCCACGCTTGCTTAGGCGACGGAGACAGGGGAAACACACACATATTGCTATCAAAACGTCAATTTTCATTATTTTTTTGAAGTAACAACTCTATTTCATCCTGGCGGCGATAACAATTTGATACTGGGCCCCACCAAATCACTTAGAGAAACATAAAATTGCAAAAATAAAAATAGAAAGTGATATAATTATGATGATTCCGAGATATGCTTGTTCAATGATTATCATGCTATTTCTAACACCTGAGTGCATTCAGATATGAATAGACCATTTAGATGGGCACACCAATTCTATAGATAAGAGCTATGTTTCCATCTACCTAGAATGGTTAGTGTCATCCTGAATAATTCACATGTTTCTAAATTTTAGAGTTTCTTTATTAGCATCAATTTTCTGAAACTCTACCCCCAAACCTAAATTTAACATTGTCCTCAATGTTTCAAACCGTGCAACCTAGAATGTTATGCAATAAATATAAATCAGAGAAAAAAATGTAAATTAAAGAGAAGGGATTGGAACGTCTCACCTGATTGACACAAGAAAAGCAGTGTTCTCTTTCACACATCAAATGACAGTAATAACCAAGAACACTAAAAATAGAAATAAACAAAAAGGCTAAAAGAAAATAAAAATCTACCTAATGGATATGTACAGAAAGAATCCCCAAACACTAATAACCTGAAATTTTGGGGATCAACCCAAAATACAATATATACAAATGACAGTTTCACAATTATATTATGGTGACACAGCGACACTTAAACTATCAAAAATAGAGGATTACCCCGAAACCAAGTTTTTACTACACTCGGAAGTACGTAAAGAACAAAATATGGGGATAATATTGAGAAAGTATTGAGTGGTTCATGCACAGTGTCAGGAATAGGCAAGTCCTCTGGGTATTTAGATGCAAAGTGATCCAACAAAACTTGAGAAGCACACAATTCTAACCCTATATTAGGTAACTTTTGGAAGTCTAGGGGTTTAGAAACAAATTCTAAGTCGTTAAACTTAAATAAATTTTCAACCGAATTAACACATACATCATTACCAAGTTTACGTTGCCATTTTCCATACTCCAAAACGGGTACAGAATCTAAAAACGCATTAACTTCTTCAAAATGCGTATCCTCATCATAGTAGGCTCCAAAATGGGCCAAGCAAGCCTCTAACGGATCATTAACACTATTGGTGCTAGAATCAATCATGCAAACAGACTCCATATATACAAAATAAAATAAAATAAAAATAAATAATTGCTCCTACCCTTATAATTGGAACGGAAGAGTTCAAATAACTCAACTAAGTATTTTCCCACTTCGAAAAACAGTACTAGTACCTCGTATCAACATTCACAATTTAAGGTAATGAGCGTCCAACCTGTTGAAGTCGTTCAATATATAACTCACAAGCAAGAAACTTGTGAGTATTTTGCAGCAGACAAATTTTGTTGAGCTAGACGACCAAGAGCAACCCCAAATGTACCTGAAATAAAATTCTAAAACACCAAACTAGTCAAAAAGAACTAAAATCCTAGAAAATAAAAGAAAAATAAAAATATATACAAAATAAAATAAAACCTAAACTACGATTAGAAAATCAAAAATACTAATTAAAATATTCCACAACCGCTCCCCGACAGCGCCACCAAAAATTGATGGGATTTTAGATTACCCTATATAAATAACCGTAATCGCACAACGTCTAACTAGTAGACAACGACAAATACGGGTCGAACCCACAGGGAGCGGGAAAATATTGCAATCAATATCTCTAATCAACTAACCAAAAACAATATTTATGGATTTTTAGATTAATAAATAAAATAATAAAACAAACTAATAAAAATAAAAATAAATCTAATTGAAGAGTCGGTAACCAGGGTTTTCAGTATCCACCACTATTTATAATTAATTACTGAAATGAAACATAACTCATTAATATTCATCTATTGTTTGTTCTATCGACATCACCTATTATATGTATTAGAATCGCAAATGTCACTGGGACGCCCTAAGCATGGTGCATCAAAAACCCTAGTCTGAAGCATACACCATCTAATTGTGTTAGCGAGAAAATAATACGAAGCTAATTAAGGTTCACAAATAATATCTGGCCCTTCAAAGCATACATCATCTAAGGATTTAACCAAAGCATGAAATATCTAAAAAGTAGGCAAACATATTTACTATCCTATTGATTCTGCGCTTAGGTTACTGTACATCACAGAACCGGTGAAACGACAACCAATTTAGATTTAAATCAATAAACAAAATCATGAAATTAATCTATTCAAATCATAATAGTCTATTACCCAATAATTTAATTTAATTGGTCTTATACCAAAAGTGGTTTCAACATAAAACCCTAGTTATTCATTAATTAGAACATGGAGATGGGTTTCTTAAAACCCACAAAAATAATCAAGAAAGGGAAAGACACAAAAGATTAAACCTTTTTTTTGTTTCTGCTCCTGTATAGACGCCAGTCAATCCTAGCCGCCTGTTCCCCCTTCTTTCTTCTTTTCTCCTGTACGCTTCGTGTACTCTATGTGCAAAAGAAAAACCCTCCAAAACAGAACCCCCTTCTGCTTTTTCTTTTTTTTTTCCTTTTATACCTTCCGCTTTTCAAAACCCAAAAGAAGTCTGACTTCCATTTTTCTCACATGTTTCTCTATCCAATCACCTCCAAACCCTACACCTAGGAATCTTTCTCTTATTCTCTCACCGTCACATGGGCTTGTCCCCTTCTTCTTCCTCCAACACGTGCCAACTTCTCTTCCTTCTTATACTTTTCGCTATCTCCATCACACGAATCAATGTTGTCTCACACCAACCGTACCTCCCTTTTAGGTCTAGCTCCCTAGTTCTTTGTAGCCTCTCATCATAGCTACATCCCTACTTCCTCAACTCTCTCCAATTACGTGCATAATCATCCCCATAAAAGGTAAAACAAGTGAGTGCCCCACCTTTACTCTTTTCTTTCAACAACTCCACCATACCACCTCTTCTCTTTTCTTTTTCTTTAGCCTGAACTCTCTAGCCTTCCTACAACCGAACCAGCTGTACGTCCCACTGATTTCCTAAAAGAAAACCTATCCACCTGTGCTACATCACCTCCACCAACTCTTGCCCACGTGATTTTCTTTCTTTTCTTTTCTTTTTCTTTGTACTCCACCTAGGCCTAGCTGCTAGGTCCTTCTGTCTCACATCACGACCAACCTTTCTCAGCCATACCACACTGTAAACTAGCATTGCAGATAAACATTGGCAATTTAGTTAGTTTAGCCGTATTTATTTTTAACTTGGATTTTATGTGAACCACCTATTAAAGAAACAAAACAATAATATTAATATAAAATTAAGTACTAGTAAATATTAATTAAGAGGTAAATATGTATAAATTATGCATGTATCAACCTCCTCTCAAGGGAGAGCCCCTCTACCTTTATACCGCCTTCATAAATGTAGCCATGGGAGCGATCTTGGCATAAAATAGGGGGAAGGACAACCTATCACCCATCTATTACGTTATCCGGGTACTGAAGGACGCCGAGATGCGATACCCCAATCTCGAACAAGCATGCCTAGCCCTGATATGTGCGGCGCAAAATTTGACGCCATACCTTCTGATGCATGAAACCATTATTGTTGCGGCAACAAACTTGATCGCATATCTCGCGATGAAACCAATCCTGATGGGAAGGACCGCAAGATGGATCCTGCAGTTATCTGAGTTTGAACTCAAATATCAAAAGCCTATAGGTGTCTGGGGGCAGGAAATTGCCGACCTTTTGGCTTTTTTCTCCGAGAGCGACGATACATCCACCCATGATGATGTGTTAGGGTAAGTAGCCGAGGTAGAAGGAGATGCCTGGATTATGTCATTCGACGAGTCCTCGTACGAGAAATTTAAGGGAGTTGGCATCGTATTCAAAAACCCATTGGAGAGTTATTTTCTATGCCTTCAAGCTGGACTTTCATTGTATCAATAACATGGACGAATACGAAACACTGATACTGGGATTGAGAATGGCCAAGGAACTCGGCTTCGGAAATTTAGAAGTCATAGGAGATTCCAAGTTAATAATCAACCAAACAAACGGTGAGTTTCAAGTGAAAGAGGCACACCTAGCACCAAACCGAGCGGAAACACATAACCTAATGACTAAAATGGCATCGACCATGGTTGAACACACATAGATGAGCTCCAACAGGCACGTAGATGTATTAGCCACGCTTGCATCCAAGATCCAATTGAACGACAAAGAGGAAGAAACTGTGATAATAAAGCGAAGAGAGCTACCTAGCTCTTGGCGGGAAGATGCGGCTTTCGAAGACGCAGACGATTGGCGATAGGTACACCTCGAGGATCTCGCAAGGACCAGCGAAGAGCATACCATCCTGATAAAAGTGTTAAAACAATTTATAACAGTCCAAGGCGCACTCTATCATAGAGCACCAGGAGGATCCTTGGCACGTTGCTTGAGCAAAAGGGAAGCGGAGGAAACGATAAAAACAATGCACGAGGAGTCATGCGGGCAAACAGATAATGTCTGTCTATATCGACGATTACAAAGACTAGGGGTGTATTATCCCAATATGACAGCCCAGGCGGAAACCATCCAGGATAGTTGCAGAGACTGTGGAGCACCGCCACAACCGACCGAGGTATGTGGCAGAAGAAGACGATTGGAGGCAACCATATATAGATTTTATCCAACATGGTAAATTACTATAGGGAAGAAGAACAACACTCAAAATACAGAAGAAATCCAACATATTTTTCATAAATGAAGGGATTCTGTGTAGAAGGAGTTACAACAATGCGATCATGAGATATCTATCGAAAGAAGAAGGAATAAAAATCATGACCAAGTCACATGATGATGAACATCAGAGAATACGCAAGTTAATCTTACAACTCTATGAGGGATGTTTCTACTGGCCAACCATGAAGAATGATACAACAATGCACGTAAGAGGTGTCTAAGTTGTCAAACCTACGGACCTATGATCCATGCACCTCACTCCAATTCACTTCCATTTTCCAACTACCAAAAGTAAGTTCCATAATACCATTCCTACAATTTATGATTGCATTAGAAGTTTCGTCCTAAAATAATAGGAATATGACCACTAGGGTTTGTCACAGGTTGGGTATCAAGAATTACGAAGTCCACAGGATAAACAAAACTATCAACCTGTACAAAAACATCTTCTACCACTCCCCTAGGAATTTTAATGGACCTATCATCCAGTTGGAGTGTAACACTAGTGGGTTTCAAGTCACCAAGTCCTAATTGCTCATACAGAGAATATGGCAAGACATTCACACTGGCCCCTAAATCTAATAAAACATGTTAAATCTTGTGTTCTCCTATAGTGCAAGCAATAGTAGGACAACCAGGGTCTTTGTATTTGGGTGGTGTTTTCTGAGTAATAATAGAGCTCACTTGTTCAGCAAGAAAAACTCTCTTATGAACATTTAATTTTCGTTTCACAGTGCACATATATTTTAAGAACTTAGCATATATAGGAATCTGCTTAATGGCATCTAAGAGGGGAATATTGATTTTAACTTGTTTGAACACTTTTAAGACGTCATTGGGGCTGGTTCCTTTCTTATGGGATACTAACCTTTGGGGGAATAGCGCACGAGGAACATAAGTGTTTTCAGATTCACCTTTTTCAGTTTCATTGGTTTCTTTTCGTGTTAAAGGTGTTTCCTGCGTAATAGTGGGTGGATTCCTATCTTTCTCTTTCTCCTTAGGATCACTAACATGGTTATTGATGACCCGGCCTCTTCTCAAGGTAGTGACGGCCTGGACATGATCTGAGGGATTAGCACCAGGTGTGCTTACCTCATAAGACCCCTTTAGGTTAGGTTGTGTTTGACTTGGGAACTGTCTCTTGTCTCTCTCACTTATTTGGCCAGCAAGCTGACCTATTTGTCCTTACAAGGTTGCTATGGAACTTGCATTGTTCTTTTCTATATTGTCTAGTCGTTTTTGGGTGGCCTGCATAAACATCTGAAGACTTTCTTTCATACTAGGTACTCTTTGGTTAGAAGAATCAGTAGGACCGGATGATTTCTGCGTATAACCACTAGTATTACTTGGTTGACCTTCATACTGACCTCTAGACCAGGAAAAGTTAGGGTGTCTTGCCCACCCTGGGTTGTACGTATTGGAATAGGGGTCAAATCTACGACGATTATCTTGGTAGAGAGCATGGACTTGTTCTCCACCATCGACATGAATGACTTGGTCTACAGACTCAACAAAAGTTTAAATTTGGTACTATGTTCTAATTATTCAAGTCTTCTTGTCAAAGAATCTATTTTAGCGTCAGAGTCGAATTGGATATCAACTCTATGCGCCCCCTTTCTACTAGCAATTGACCTTATGGGTTACTTAGCCTCTCATTCTTGGGTTTTCAGACACATCATGTAAAAACTTATAACCCTCATCAGCAGTTTTATCAGCAAAATTACCACCACATAGTGATTCTACCATAGTCATTGTTTTGTGATCTAACCCTTCGTAGAGAATCATAGTGTGAGTCTCAAGGTATCAAATCCATGGTGTGGACATTGCAGCAACAGTTCATGGAACCTTTCTAAATAATCATGGAGAGATTATCCATCTTGCTGCGAGAAACTATTAAGACTTTGACGTAAGGCTGTGGTTCTATGCCTAGGAAAAAATTTATGCAAAAATAACTTAGTCATCGCATCCCAAGTTTGGATGGAAGAAGATGGTTAGGCATCAAGCCACGATTTCGCCTTATCTTTTAAAGAGAAGGGAAACAATCTCAATTTCAAATATTCATCGGTCAAGTCTTTAATCTTCACAGTACCACATAGTTCCTCAAAGTCTCTAATGTGGTAGTAAGGGTTTTCATTTTATCTGCCATAGAAGTTTGGCAAAGCCTGGATGGTATTAGTCTTAATTTCAAAGTGGGCTTTAGTGGTAGGAAAAAAATGCATGACAGTTGAGAGACTCTAGTTGGGTACATGTAGTCTCTCAAACTTTTAACTGGAGGGTCTACACCCTCATCATCGGTTCTAGCCATGAATAATGGATTACTTCTAACAAGACGATTATCCTGATCTCTATCCCAACCTACCAGTATATCGGGCATATACGAAATAAAATAAAATAATGGATTGATAGAGTTTTACCTCCCGTACCAGACGGGCGGCGAACCGTTGAAGTCGACTCGGGCCACTGACTCATGTGTCAGTGTACAAACCCAAGGGGATGAGACAATCTCGTAATTTTCGTCCTTCCCTGTGCAGTTTATATTTAATACTACCCTTCCGTAAAAATAAAATAATAATGTCCGTAATGTCCCGAAGTGTCCAAAAATAAAAGAAAATTACAAAAATAATTAAAGATTTCCTAATACAGTTTTTCTAAATTAAATTAACTAATAAAAATCCTAAAAAGTAAAAATTAACTATTTGTCTTCTTTTAAGTTCTTTCAGCTTTAACTTTACTCCTAGTCTTTTAATCACCAAAATCTTTGGCTCAATTTCTTTTCGTTTCCGTTCCCAAAACCTGCAGCAGAAGATATATACAAAAAAAAAAAACGTAAAATCGAACAAAATAATAAAAATCTAAAAATAAAATCTAACCTAAGAAAAAATTTAATCGAAAAACAACTCCCCGGCAGCGACGCCAAAATAGAGTGGTGCCAACTGCAAATCAAACCCAAGAGTGGGAGGCTAAGGAACCCATAAGGTCAATTGCTAGTAGAAAGGGGGCGCATAGCGTTGATATCCAATTCGACTCTGACGCTAAAATAGCTTCTTTGACAAGAAGACTTGAATCATTAGAACATAGTGTTAAATCTAAACCTTTTGTTGAGTCTTTAGACCAAGTCATTCATGACGATGGTGGAGAACAAGTCCATATTCTCTACCAAGATAATCATCGTAGATTTGACCCTTATTCCAATACGTACAACCCAGGGTGGGCAAGACACCCTAACTTTTCATGGTCTAGAGGTCAGTATGAAGGTCAACCTAGTAATACTAGTGGATATACGCAGAAATCATCCGGTCCTACTGATTTTTCTAACCAAAGAGTACCTAGTATGGAAGAAAGTCTTAAGATTCAAGTGGTAAAGTCCTTTTTCCACGGCCATATTAGTTTCATTGTTATTCTTTTAGTTTGTACTTCATATATCTGTCTTAAAAAAAAAACTTTTTTGTTTTATTTATTTATTACTAAATAAAGAGTTTTAAAAAGCAACAAGAATTTGAGCAGAAAAGAGTTATAAATTTTCAGAGTTCTATGAAGTTCAAGAGTTCATCATCTACGGTTGAAGCCAAAGACGTTTCTATGAGACGCTGTGAGAGTGGTGTTGATTGTAGATTGGGTGAGAAGGTGAGTGAGCATTCCCATCCTTACATAGTGATTGATTTCCTTTCGTAGAGATCATCAAAAAACAAGGTATTTTTCTTCCCACATTTTCGTGGGATACTCAGATATAATTCGGAAGGATTTTCCTTTCTACCCTTCAACGTGTACAGGATTTTTATCTTCATTCCTGCCTGCACACCTGAGAACCATAAAGTGCGTCATTTGAGTGTCAAATTCATAAAACCCTATTGGTGAGGCAGAAACATTTAGTTGCTCTCGATTCTGAGTTCTTTCATATGGTGGTTTCTCCTAACTCAAGAGTTAAGCATGAGAATAATGTTCTTTGATACATCTGACTTCTTATTATTAGTTTGCAGAAACTTTATGTCTTCATAGATCTTTGAATGCAGGTGCTTTGGAATACTTAAAAGTTGGAGTAGGTTTTATGGGTAAATCTCTTGTAAACCCTCACGAGACAAAAATCGTCCACTAGGGACACCTAGGGGTTTAAAGGCTTGTTACACATGCTAAGTGTAACCGTTTCCTTAACGAAAGGGAGTTGTATTTTAGGTTAGTTTAGATTTGTAGTTTGCTCGAGGACTAGCAAAAGGCAAGTGTCAGGGAATTTGACAAGTGCATAATTTATATATTTTAAGTATCATTTCCTTATACTTATTTGCTAGATTTTGTGTGAATTACCGTGTGTTAGTATTACTTTTGTAGTTTATGTGTTTTATTATGAAACAAGTGAAATGAAGCTTTACAAGAGAAGAATTGCCAAAGACCCAGTGGAACTCATTCTATTCCAGTATTTCTACCCTCCATATTGTAGAGAATTAAATTACGAAGCCAATGACGAAAGAACGAGGTCATTCTGACTTCGTATGAGAAAGTTATGAGCGAAACAAGAATTAAGGGCAAATTGGACATTTCCAGGAAAAATTTTATTGACAACCTGTTATACGCTAAGGGACAGCTGAATGCATATATTATATCACCGTCTTTCCACTTATTAGGCACGACCAGCAGAACCTCTCCTCGTCCCTGGTTTCCGGCAACAATGGAGTAGATGATGAACCACTAATGGCAGTTACATAAGGATGGAGAAGATTGATTAATGAAACAGAGACATGGAGAAGGCTGTCGATGGAACTGTGATGGTTCATTGGGTTTTCAATGATGATTGATATCCATGGCAGTTGTGGTGATAATGAGCTGTTAATGGTTGATTATGGGTTCGAGTTAGAAAAGAGTCAATAGGTTGAACCCTAGTTCAACCGAGAGATGAGAAGAAAACATGGAGGATTTGTTTTAGTCTGTAATGATGATTGAAGTGGATGTCCTCCGTCAAGTTCAATGATGTTCGAATAGTATTTAAAGAACAATTGACGCTGTGACTGAATATGATGATGAGGTCGTTGACGTGAATGGAAGTTATGGCCGAAAGGCAAGGAAAGAGACGTATTGGTTAATGAGTTTAAGAAGAACAAGGAAGAAAATGAAGGCCTAGGATCTATTTGGAAAGAAAAAAATATTTTGATAACTTGAGCTTTGAGAGCTTTGCTCTTCTCCTGTATTGCTTTGTTTTGTTTTCTGTTTTGCTTGATGAAAATGAACTACATGATACTCCCTTTTATTGATAGGAGATCACAAAATACAAAGAGAAATTTTGACAAATCATAAAGATAGGATGGACTTTACAAATCTCTATGTGACTCTTTGACAACAACACAATGAACTTAGACAAATAAAAGTAATCCCAAGAGTGCTTGGATAAGAACTCAATTTATTATGCCAACATTGCCTCCCGTAAATTGAGTTTGCTCTTGACTCCCAATGCTTCAACATTCTTTGAAAATACGGGACCTCCAAGTGGCTTTGTGAAAATATCCGCAAGTTGCTCTTCACTTTTGCAATACTCAAGATTGAGTTCTTTTTCATGAACAAGCTCCCTTAAGAAATGGAAACGAAGACGAATGTGCTTTGTTCGCCCATGAAGAACTGGATCTTTTGAGATTGAAATAGCCGAGTTATTATCACAAAAGAGTGTTGTAGGACCACTTTGCTTGAAATTCATACTTTCAAGAATTCCTCTCAACCAAATCGTTTGACATCCGGCGAAGGAACCTGCAATATACTCTGCTTCAGCAGTAGAAAGAGATACGATTGGTTGCTTCTTTGAACTCCAACAAATTGCTCCACTTCCGAGATTAAAAACATATCCGGAAGTACTTCTTGAATCATCAACACTTCCTCCATGATCACTATCTGTAAAACCAACAAGCTTGACAGGAATATTTTTCTCATAAAAGACACCATAGTCAATGGTTCCTTTTATATATCGAAGGATTCTTTTTGCCGCCTCCAAATGATTTGAATATGGCTTTTCCAAAAACCTGCTGATCAAACTAACAGCAAACATGATGTCCGGACGAGTGGCGGTGAGATACATCAAGTTTCCAATCAAGCTTCGAAACATAGTTTTATTCACCAACTTTCCTTCTCCTTCTTTGCTCAACTTTAATCCTGTAATGCAAGGGGTTGTAACAGGATTTGAGTTCTCCATTCTGAATTTTTTAAGAATCTCGGCTGCATATTTTTCTTGAGAAATAAAAATTCCTCCTTTCGTTTGTTGCACATTTATGCCAAGGAAATGGTGCAACTCTCCCAAATCAGTCATTTCAAACTCCTTCTTCATAGAAGCTTTGAAATGTTCTAACATCTTAAGATCATCACCCGTGAAGATAAGATCATCAACATAAAGACTCACCACCATAAAACCTCCATTCGAATTTCTTTTGATATAAAGAGTGTGCTCAAAAGGACAACGCTCGAAACCATAATTCAGAAAATATTTATTGATTCGATCATACCATGCACGGGGTGATTGCTTCAAGCCGTAGAGAGCTTTCTTGAGTTTGTACACCTTTTCTTCCTCGCCTTTCTTCACGAATCCGGGTGGTTGTTCAAGATAAATTTCTTCTTGAAGAAAACCATTCAAGAAAGCCGACTTGACGTCCATTTGGTACAATTTCCATCCTCTTTGAGAAGCAAGAGAAATGATTAGGCGGATTGTTTCAAGTCTTGAAACCGGAGCAAATACTTCATTGAAGTCTTCACCTTCTTTTTGCTTGTATCCTTTAGCAACAATCCTCGCCTTGTATTTGTTTACGGAACCATCAAGGTTGGTCTTTGTTTTGTACACCCATTTCACACCAATAGAAGATTTGTGTGAAGGCAAAAGTGTAAGCTCCCACGTACCATTCTTCTCAATGGCATTGATCTCCTCTTTCATTGCTTGATTCCATTTTTCTTCTTTTGAGGCTTCCTCATAAGAAATTTGGTCTTCTCCTGCAAAAAATGCAAAGAAGATTTGATTTGGCTCGTCTATCTCTTCCGTCACATCATAAAGTTCTGTCAAGCTCCTTGTCTTTGTTGGTGGTGGTGATGGTGAATTTTCTGGGGATTCGTCATTTTCACCATCATTGGCCTCCTCTGATTTTGATTCATCTTCTTCATCATCAAGTAGAACCTGCCATGTTAGTGAATCTGACATTTTCGAAAAATCATAAGAGGATTTTTCATCAAAAACAACATCTCTGCTTATCACAATTTTCTTTGTTCGAGGATTGTAAAGCTTGTAAGCTTTTGTCCTCTCACTATAGCCAATGAAAACACATTTTTCAGATTTATCATCAAGCTTGGTTCTTGCAGCATCCGGAATATGTGAGTATGAAAGACAACCAAATGTTTTAAGATGTACCACATTTGGTTTCTTACCATACCACGCCTCATTTGGTGTAATACCCTCCAAGCTCTTTGTCAGTGACCGGTTGATCAAATAAACGGCACAAGAGACTGCTTCGGCCCAAAAATCAGATGGCATATTTTTCTTCTTTAGCATGCACCGAACCATGTCCATGATCGTCCGATTTTTCCGTTCGGCAATTCCATTTTGTTGAGGTGTATACCGCGCCGTCAATTCGTGTCTAATCCCATGGACTCGACAAAAATCTTCAAATAAAGAAGATAAGTATTCTCCACCTCGATCACTTCTCAAATTCTTGATTTGAGAATCAGAAAATTTCTCGACACGAGACTTGAAATCTTTGAAGCAAGAGAAAGCTTCGGATTTTTCTTTCATAAAATACACCCAAACTTTTCTTGTGAAATCATCGATAAACAATAAGAAATATCGATTACCTCCGAGAGATGGAACTCGGAAAGGTCCGCAAAGGTCGGTATGAACGAGCTCCAGAGGTGACTTTGTCTTCCAATTCGATTTGGAAGGAAACGACTCTCGGTGTTGCTTTCCCAATTGACATTCTTCACAAACTTCGCCAATTGCATTGATATTCGGCAGTCCTTGGACAATTGCTTTGTTTGCCAACTCCTTTAGGCTTTGAAAATTGAGGTGCCCAAATCTGTCATGCCACAACTTTGAAACATCCTCTTTTGCAGTTAAGAAACAAGAAACATTCAAAATATCAAGTTTGAGTGGAAATAAATTATTAGAACTCAAACCGATATTTGCAACGGGTTGATTATTTTTCTTCATAATGCAAGCGTTGTCCACGAAACGGATATCAAATCCTTTCTTCAACAAGTGACCAACACTTAGCAAGTTTCTTTTCAATCCCGGCACGTAGAACACATCGGACATTTTCTCGGCTTTTCCGGCTTTTGTCTTGAAGGAAATTTCTCCAACACCTTCGATTTTGTAAGACTTCGCATCTCCAATTGTAACCTGCCCATGGTTAGCTTCAACAAGATTTGAAAATAAATTTTTGTTTCCCGTCATGTGTTTGCTAGCACCACTATCCAAGTACCAAGTGTTTCCAAAATCTCCATTGGAAGCAATTAGTAAAGTTTTCTGAATTTTCGGCTTTATGCACATAGCCGACTTCTTGTTTCTTTTCAGGGTACTTCTCCCAACAGTCATTGGATTTGTGTCCCGGTTTGTGACAATAGTGACACTCAATGTAAGGTTTTTTACCTTTGTAAGTAGTATGACCTCGACCACGCCCTCTTTGAAAATTATTTTGGACGGATTTCTCTTCTTCCTTCGCCTCCTCATTTGAATTGGCTTGACCATGATTGTTGGACCAAGTTTTTCCGCCTCTCGTTTGTCCATGACCTCTACCTCGTCCACGACCACGGCCTCCCGAAGTTGAGGATTTTAATGCTTGATCGGAAGAAGAAATTTTAGGACTCCTTTTGAGTATTCTTGCTTCGTGTGCTTCCAATCTTCCTTGTAAATTCTCCAATGTCATCGAAGAGTAGTCTTGTGACTCTTCAATAGCCACAACAACATGATCGAACTTCTCGGGTAGACTTCGCATGATTTTCTCGACAACTCTTTGAGCTTCCATGATTTCGCCATTTATTGCCATTTGATTTACAAGAGAAGTGATTCTTGTAAAATATTCGACAATCTTCTCGCTTTCCGTCATCTCCAATTTTTCGAACTCGGCTCGTAAGGATTGCAAACGAACCTTTTTCACTTGATCTTTTCCGGAGTAAGTAGTTTGAAGAATCTTCCACGCTTCCTTCGAACTACTTGCCTTGGTTAGTCTTTCATAGATCGGAACTTCGATTGCTTGATAGATTTGGAAGAGAGCTTTGCTATCTTTTTGTCTCTCTTTTTTCAAAGTCTTCTTTTGTGCATCGGTCAATTGAGTTTCATCTCTTGGTGTTTCAACATCATCTTCTTCATCTCTTGGTGTTTCAACACCATCTTGAACGATACTCCAAAGATCTTGAGATTCAAGACATAGCTTCATTAAGTTGCTCCAATAATCGTATTTTTCTCCATTGAAACGAGGCATAAGAGAAACTGGATTGTTGGACATTTTAAACGAGGCTCTGATACCAATTTGAAGGCCTAGGATCTATTTGGAAAGAAAAAAATATTTTGATAACTTGAGCTTTGAGAGCTTTGCTCTTCTCCTGTATTGCTTTGTTTTGTTTTCTGTTTTGCTTGATGAAAATGAACTACATGATACTCCCTTTTATAGATAGGAGATCACAAAATACAAAGAGAAATTTTGACAAATCATAAAGATAGGATGGACTTTACAAATCTCTATGTGACTCTTTGACAACAACACAATGAACTTAGACAAATAAAAGTATTCCCAAGAGTGCTTGGATAAGAACTCAATTTATTATGCCAACAGAAAAGTTTGAGTTTGATACGAAAACATGGTTTTACGCGGAGATAGGTTGGGTACCTGATTAAAGCGTGTGCGAGTTTTTGTTAAGGGAAAGGAAGTTATAATCCGTGTTTACTATAGATTTTCATCTAGTCAGTGGGTGTTGATGCCTATCGAGATTCCTAAATCAGTTAAAACTCTTGAGAAGAGGCGGTGCCTAGACTTCTATAAATTAGGCCGTGAACTACCTTGGGAGATATACCTTCATGGACAGAGGAAAAAAAAAGGA
Organism: Papaver californicum; assembly: GCA_023531435.1. Taxonomy (NCBI): domain Eukaryota; kingdom Viridiplantae; phylum Streptophyta; class Magnoliopsida; order Ranunculales; family Papaveraceae; genus Papaver; species Papaver californicum. The sequence continues at coordinate 5,719,674 of JAJJMC010020972.1, read as the reverse complement.
AGAGTACTTTTGACACTGAGAAGTTTGGGAGAAGCCGTGCGTCTACAGAAGACAAGGGTTAGTCATTATTTCGTTTTCGATTTTGATTATTGTTTTATTAATTAATTTTTATGGTTTTTGAGAAAGTCAAGTTGGGTTAGTTCTCTTGTTAGGGTGAAAGGACGAATTTGTAGAGATGGATTTCTTTGTGTTTCAAACTTAGGGTTTTCAATTATAAAAACTTAATGTTAATGTTTTGTCTCTCTCTCAACGTTTTATCCTTCTCAATAATTTTTCATGTTCTATGTCATGTATAGTGCATCGTTTGATTAGTAGAAAAACTCGTTGAAACCCTACTTTAAACCGTTTTACGAATATTCCTTGACTCTTTATGCCACGTATACTTAGTACTTCGAAATTCTACATTAGGTTGAGAACAAAAAATTCTTTTTGAAAATTCTTTCTACGATTCTTAAACGAAAAATCTTCCGTGTATTAATAGCTAGATTTTCTATTGTACATGAGTAAAATCGAGACCCTTTGTGATGAACGCAATTAAACCCTAATCTACAACGGATTCCCGAAACCTTAACGTTTTCCTCTTACTGTTTTCAAACTTTATTAAATAGTTTTAATTCACTCGTTAATTTAATTCTTTATAAAAAACCTAAAAAGATATTTTTATTAATTTTAATATAAACTCCTCGTGGGAACGAACCGTATTTGCTATTGTCTACAACTTTCGACACTGTGCGCTTGCGGTAAAACAAAGTCGGTTTTCCGACGCATCACTACACAACATTATCACGCCTTAGTCGTTCCACAGTTGGGGCCTGGACCTGATTGGGATGATAAACCCAAACTCCTCCAAGCGACACAAATATATTATCACCGCAACCGAAAATGGGTGGAAGCAGTCCCTCTAAAAGATTATGCAGGAGAAACTATCGCCGTGTTCGTCAAAGATCATATAATATGCAGATCCATAGTTCCAATGATCATCAAAGCCGACAATGCCAAGTTGTTCGTCAACAAGGATGTTTATAATTTATTGGAACAACACAACACCAGGCTGCATACATCTAATCCATACCACTCTCAGGGAAATGGCCAGGCGGAAGCCACCAACAAAACATTGCTAAGAATCCTGAGCAGGACTGTGCATGATCACCATAGGGAATGGCATGAGCAGTTGCCACTAGCATTATGGGCATATCAGATTTCTAAGCGCAGCTCGACGGGAACGTCACCCTACTCATTGGTCTATGATGAAGATGTCATTGTACCGGCATAAATCTCCATACCTTCGGCAAGAGTTTTCATGGAAAGTCTAATCACGCAGACGAGGTCAGTCGTTTTTCCTATCTGGACACTATAGAGGAAAGGAGAGTTCGTGCTTAACGCTTCGATGAGGCCTATAGGAAACGTATCGCCAACCACTATAACCAGAAAGTTCGAGAAAAAATCTTTGAGGTTGATGACTTAGTGCTCAAAATTGCATCACATGTACAACAGAACGCAAGCGCTGGGAAGTTTGCAACCAACTAGGAGGGACCCTTCATAATACGAAAGGCTGCGGAAAGCGGATATTACCACTTAAAGCATATGGATCGATCCAAGATTAAGACACCCATCAATGGCAAGTGGATAAAAGGGTTTCATACATGAGCAATACTACGAATTTTGTTTTTCGATCTTCAATAAAAGAAACTTTTGTTTTATCTTATTTTCCTTTAAGGTCGAATGCTATTGTCACAAGAGCGGCAGAGGGAAAAACGCCCCTAATCGACCACTTAACTAAATACTACAATGGTCATAAGAGCGACAAAGGGCAAAGCGCCCCTATTCAACCACTTAACTGAGTACGACAATGGTCACAAAAGCGGCAGAGGGAAAAATGCCCATGTTCGATCACTCAACTAAAATACCACAATGGTCACAAGAGCGACATAGGGAAGATCCCCTGTTCAACCACTCAACTAAGTACTACAATGATCACAAGATCTGCAGAGGCAAAGGCTCCCCTGTTTGACCATTCAATTAAACATCCGCGACATACTCTAAACATCCAGACCAACGTATCTTATAAAAAAAAAAGAGAAAAAGTGAGAAAAGGAGAAATAGCACAACATGTTCAAAAAAAGAGAGATAAATAGACAACATTCATTTAACATTACGACGGGTACAAAAAGTAAGCAAAGAAACTCGCGCGTGACTCAAATACATAGTCACGCAAACTAAATTTTTCTCATCACGTTCAATTTCCTCCCGAGCATTGACAAAGGACTCCAACAGGGACACACAGTCGCTGTCTTTAGAACCTAGAGCATCGGTGTAGTGATCCATGTTATTGCAAATACAATGACTGACTGACAGCAAACATAACTGTAAGGGTCTCCACAAGGCGAGTGTATCCGCTCACGTCGGCCATAAGGATAGCCCTTTTAAGATTACGAAGCTCCAACTTCAGGTCGGATATAACTACCCGATTGGCCCGAGAAAAATGAGTATCAGTCATATCTTATAAAAAAAATCCAACACTTCCCAAAATAACTTGCCCTTAAAGTACATTTATCCTCAAGGGAGAGCTTGCAGCGCCGTCTGAGCCGAGTTGAGAGCTACTTCTACCATTTGCAAAGATTGAAACACATCTAGACATTGAAAGTAAGTTGTTACTCGAAATTCGTAATAATAACGATGGTGTTCAGAAAATAAATGAGGGAGCAACCGACCCTCGTGACGCGCTTCTTGTAAAAGACGATCCGCGTCCTTAAGGCGGGAATGGGAGATACTATTCTCACGATCAAAATAGTCAAACACAACACTCAGCACATCAGACATATGAGTCAATCAAGTAATCTCCGCTATCAAACGAGCCCGTGCCATATGATAAAAGGGAAGATAATATATATTACGCCAGAACAGATGAAAAACAAGAGAAGAATAAAAAATTAAGTTTGAAATTAACCAAATAAGGAAATAAATATATAATAAACACGAGCGTAGGGTAGAACTAGACATTCAATACCACATTCAATAAAGCATTAGTAATATTCTAAGGAACACCAAGAGGATTATAGGATTAATTTCCCTGACTAGCGATCACCGCGCGACAAGCCTCTATCTCCCGGTCCAAATCTCTTATCATAAGAACAACTTCTTCGTACAACCGAGTAGCTAAATAACATGAGTGACTGCTTCATTATGCAACCGATGAACATCTTGAAGAACCCGATCAGAGGCATTGGCACTATGAGCAATCTCTAGAGTCTCGTCTTGTTCCCTAAAAGCAACCCGCATAGCGGCACGACGACTCATCCTATGGATCATTAACATCCCCACTTCATCTTTCAACACTAAAAGTCGTACTAATTCATCCTGCTTTTCAAGCGGTGTCACGAGAGAAAGCACGACAATCGTGGTCAAGGTATATCCATGAAGTTGATGAGACATGCTCAAAGGAAAGAGACAAGAGAGAGTAAGAAAAAAAATGGGGGGGGGGGGGGCACGGCGTGTGTATAGTGAGGAAAATAAGAAGGACAAAGAAATGTTTAAATAATGGAAACAACAAATATTTATTAACACATGATCAACAAAGGACAGTTACAAAAATAAATGCATCTAGGAATTACAAACCCCTAGAAAGATACAATAAAAAACACTACCACAAACTAATCGTCCGACTCTGGCAACATTGCATGACAGATTTCTATCTTCTGATCTAAATCTTTCATCATAGGCACAACCTCATGATACTGAGAGTTTGCAGCACACCGCCTCGCGTGAGCATTAAAAAGCATCCGATTTACGTCACTCATAATACGAGCATCAGCATTAGCCTTCCGAGCAAGTTCAAACGTTTTATGTTGATCCCCCAAAACGACATCCATGGCATCCCGATGAGCTAGCCTATGCGTCATTAACATCCCTACTTTGTCTTTCACCACCAGGAATGCTCGATCTCTTTACATGCATCCGAGGTTATGACAGTAACGGATACCAGAACCATGGTTAAGGTATACCCATGTAGCTCGTGATCCATCCTTCAAAAAAAAAAGGAGGAGGAAGAGGAAAGAAAAGAAAGGATAAAAACATATACTAAGAAAAAAAAAAGAACACTTAAATAAAAACAAATACCACGCACAAGGCAAGGCACATAACTCAAGAGAGATCTTTAAATTAGATTCCAGGACAGACACAACCACGCATCCAGAAAATAAACGAAACCTTTATTTACAAGATAATCACGAAAACTACAACTGCAACCATACCAATCATGACTAAAAAAAAATAACTGGAATCACAACTTCTACATCCCAACAACGCGGAGAGCCCGAAGTAGCTTAGCAGTACGAGGGATATCTTGATCAAGTCATCAACGCGTCTCATTAGCTTCCATAAGAATACGTTCATCGATATTAACCTCGTCATTGGACAAGCGGTATACATACATCGCCACTTCATAAGCACTAACATCCCAATCACAAATGGTGAGCGTCTGATAGATAAGACCCGCCTTATACCATCGATCAACCACTTCATTGCGAGCGACGTACGCGGCTTCCCATTGTGTTTCAGCCTCGACTCTATCATCAATCAAGTGATAGAGTTTTTGTTCCAAATTACGAATAAGAGAAGCCGTTGTGGGGTAAGCCATCAAAAAAGACTAAAAAAAAATGAGAACAATACAAGCAATATTTATAAACACACAACCCTCATTACAATAAAATATCCTGAAACTCAGGTGCCACTAATAAATAAACACACAAACCAAAATAAATATCAAGAGTAAAACAACCACTTAAGATAATTAAAATGCCATAATAAAAATCATCAAAATCCCAAATGAGTTTCAAAAAAAAAGGAGGATAAAAGAAGAAGAAAGGCAACCAAATCCAAGATAAGAAAAAACATATTACAAACATTTAATACCAAAGAGGATAAACTTAAACTTCCTCGAAAGCGGCCAGATCTCATTTTTTCTGCTCAAGATCTTCACGCACCCGGGTCGCAGAAGCTTCAGCTTCACAAGCCTTCTGCGTAGCTGTTGAAACGTTGGCGTGAAGCTTGTTCAGAACAATCCCCTTTTCTTGCGCCACTTTAGTCATATCCTTTAGGCTTTGCTCTAATTCAGCAATCTGATCCGGAAGGGTTGAACGCGGATCAAACTTGCCCTTCACCGTACCCAGCAATTGGGACATCCACGCTATAGGAAATTGAAGATCTATGCCAGTTTGAATGGAAGATTCCCATTCCTTCAGCTTACCAACAGCAGGAGGAGGATCCCGAACTCAGGAAAACCCCTCCGCAGCTTCTACTAAATTTTTGATATCCTTAATCATACCCTCGTTCACCATATGACCGCTTTACTCGACAATTATCCTGTAAGTGGCGGCTAAGTTCAAAGGCACCAAAAATCCATGCATTAATCTATGGTTCTCAGTTGCCCCTGCTTCGTCGGCACTTACAACTGAAGGGTAGCAAAAGGAAGGATCTTCCGGTTTATCTAATAGGGCAGTCGCGTCGAATTCTTCTTCGGTAGCTGGGAAAAAATCATTCCCCACAAGCCGCGCCCATTTAACATTGTTCGTGACATTATTCTTAAACGCGGAATTGCTACCTCGCTTTTTCATAAACCAAAAAAAAAAAAGGGGGGGGGAAGAGTATAAGATATATAAAAAAAACAATATATAATGATGATGATGATGATGATGGAATGTTAAAAATGAATGAAAATAAATGAATGAAACTAACATCAGAAGTTTGGGGATTAGGAGACAATGCGCGAGCAGGAGAAGGCTCGTAATGATCGGAAGGAGAACGAGAAGAACCCAAAGACAAATTTGAACCACCAGCAGAACCTAAAAAAATAAACAAATAATAATGGATAATAAATAAAAAAAAAACACAAATTAAGCATACAATGGGATAGCAAAATGGACGTATAAATAGGAAAAACAAAATATATATGCCTTAACACCATATCAAAAAAGAAAAACACAGAATAAAGAAAGTGACACGTGGAAAGCAAAAGGGACAATAATTACCAGAAGGAGATAGATTTTCGTCAGAAGGCACATGGTACTGAGATACACCATGATAAGAATATGACGAATCACCACGACTACATAAGCCAAGCAAGCTGGTAGGCGTCTCCTGAGGCTGATTTCGAGAACGATTAGTGGTAGCCACCAGAGGGATAAGAGAAACAACATGCAAACGACACCACCACCTCTAGAAAAATCGACACCCAAACTATGAATACGATCCATGAAAGAGGAAGAAGTCGGACTAGTGATAGCCCGAGCTTTGGCCTATAAAGGAGACATAAGAGAAGCATCAGCCGAGATAGATCAGGGAACACACGGAGTTGGTAAAATTCTTGCGTCAAGTTTAGATTTCTTAGCTTTACGACGAGGCGACCACTCGTGTTCAGGAATGTTAAATATTCTTCCACCATAAAGGAGTGGGGCTTTGACCCAACAAAACCGACAAGGAGGTCACCCTGATAACACACTATTAGAAGAAAAAAAAGAAATAAAGAAGGGTTTTCTTTTCTTTTAGGGAGAAAAGAGACTCGGACATGAAAAGATACCTAGTTAGAAGAGCCCGGAGCTGGATGAAGAACTTGAACCTTGCTCGACTTTTTTCGCGGTGGAGGAGGAGGCATCTGTTCATTTTTAAACCCCTTTTGCAACAACTCTTGATCATTCGGGGTAACCCAACTAGTAGTCAAGGGAGCCAAGGGACGACCTTTTGAACCAGGCATAAGATCCAACCCAAGAGTTATCGACTAATTTAACTTGATACGACCCGGCACATGCATCAACCTAAGGTCATTCGAGGATAGTATGGGTGGAAGGACTGGTTCACGAAGAAAAAAATTTCATAGCTTGCTTCGGATTTCTGTTGGAAACGAATACCAATTGGGAGAAACAAATATCTCTCATGTTGGATAAGGCTAAAGGAAAGAAAAGTGAATCGCTCGGTCCACCAAATGTGTCACTCCTTGGAACACAAAACGGTCGAAACTAACTTTAATATCAACTTCCTCACTAGAATACAAATCCTGATAGAGAGACGAGACTCCTTGGTCGAACCTCAGTTGGCAAGCCACACGATCATAGTTATAGGATATTGCTACAAACTTATCCAGATGAAAGACAGGGAGATAACCAGGCAGTATAGCCATACATAACAGAGTCAAAGACGTCACTCGCCAAAGATTGCTCAGAGTTCAGGGTCACATCTGCAACCTCAGTAGTTAAATCTTAAGGAAGGGAACTGAAACGACCGTCATGATACGGAAAAGGATTGAATTCCTTGGGCACATCCATATAATCCTTAAGATTATTCCCGTATTTTCTCCCTTTCCCGCGCCATAGGGCCATGCGAGGAAAATAATAAGAAGCCAGAACCATATCAAAGGTAGCATCTCCTCTCTCAACTCTTTCCACACAACGAACAAAATCATTAGTTGGAGGAGCATACTTGGGAAAATGCATATTGAAGGAAATTTGACGTGATATATGTTTCAACAGTGTGACGGGCGTCCACTCTCTGAATATCTTAACAAAGGAGATCCAGCTGACGATGCAATCCACCCAAGAACATAGGCGCCAAAGGAAATAATATACCTCGTGGCATCAGTACAACCATTGGTACGAGCTTTTTCTTGATGGTGTCACGGGGGATGTGTTCGAAGACATCATAATATAGCCAGTAAAGAATGAGAGATGCTAGCTCATCGCGAGCGTTCTTCTCCTGTTGGAAGGAGGAGCTGACCTCCTCGTTTACATGATTTGGAGCCCAATATTTCACCCATAGAGGGAAAGAAGTGCGTTTATTCTTACTAACCTTAGTACCGCGACCAGAAAGGTTTTTATCTCGAGTGATTCGGCTTGGTACAACAGCAGAACCCTTCATAGTATCAACCATCATCTTCCCACCGATAGGGAGGGTTGCAACTTTCTCTCTTGCTTCTGAAGTAGGGGTAACCTTGGACTTCCCTTTAGCCGATTTTCCCAAATCAACGATCTTCCCCTTTATAGGGATGACGTCTTTTATCGAGGAATCATCCTTCCTCTCCGATCGGATTTCCCGAGATTTACCTTTGCATCCAATCAAGTGAGCACACAGAGTCCTGTCTGAATCATTCATAACTTCGGAGATATCCACCTCATGATACAAGTGAGATCCATGAATCGACAATCCCATTAAAGCCACAACATCCTCCAATGAAGGAGCTGCCTCATCCCAAGCAAAAAAAAGTGTCAACCCGAAAAATCCGCACGAATAATGTCTGACCATGTCACTTTTACATATAACTATTACACGATGAAGGGACGCATCAATAACATCTTCTATCCCCAAAGAACAGATCGTGGCTAAATAATCAAGGCTGGAACAAATGTATGTGACCCAAGACTTCTAGAGAGGAGAAGTTTCAGCGGAAGAGTGGTGATCTATAGTTGGAGGATGATAATCCCCACAATGAATGGCCATGCACGTAATTTTGTTGAAAGGGTGAAGGGGAAGGAAATCTTCCTCCGGCTGCATAAACCACTTAGGGGATGCGAAAAAGAGTATTAAAGTCGGGTTGGTTAAACGAGAATCGAGATAATAGTCAGTCGGCATAACCCGCGTACCATCTGAAAAAACTGGGGGCTGCATAGCGATAAAGAAATATCGTCTGCTAAGGGTTTCCATAATAGAATACAAATTGACCATCAACCGACAAAGAAAGAGGCCTATCATCAGATTGGACGCCAGATTCAGACCCGCTTAAGACTCTGCCTCTCCCGCTTCTTCCTCTTTTTCCGCTGAGGAATGTTTGGGGGAATATTCTGACATCAAGAACTAGGGTTGTACATACCCAACCCGCACCTGCCAGTTTTGACTCGATCCGCACCTGAGCCGCTGGGAAACGGGTCGGGTGCGGGTGACATCTTCTCTCACCCGACCCACCCGCCTAACCCGTTAGAAAATCCCTTATTTGCTTTCCCTTGGATTATATAAGGTTGTTTCATCTCGGCCGTTGATTTGGCACATGTTAGTTTAACACACTTTAAACAAATCGAGCTTCTTCATCGGGCAGATTCAGAGAAAAACTAATTATGACCAGAGAAAACCGAGAGAGAGAGATAAGTAATAAATGGATTGAATAATGGAGAAGATAAAGAGAATGGTGTTCACGAGTAGGTAGAATCTCACAGATTCAGTACTTCGATCCTAGAGTCTCACTGATTCAGTAGAAGAAGTTGTACACAGTAGAAGAAGGCAGTTTCGGTTAAAGACGGAGACACAAGAAAACTTTGGTGTTTTTATAGCAGATTAAGTAAGTAAATTGAACCCAACCACTTATTTCGGTTTAATCACATGATTGATTGTGTTTATTTGAAGATAAGAGAAATTTTTGATTTGATTTTGAGATTTAGGATTCATCCAAATTTGGTGGTTTTATGTTCCTTCTCTAATATAGGGTTTATAATTCACCTCGACGTATTTTTTAACACGTTTTGATTGTTAGAAATTATGGTTTATAATTGACCTCGACGTATTATAACTGCATGTTATTCCTGATTGTTATCCTAGTTTTCTTTGAGTTGCACAGATGGCTTGTGAGTTTTATTGAGTTTTATTTGCCAATTGTCATTCACATGTTTGTATGTTGCAATGAATTTTTATTATCTTCATGGTATAAGCGTCAGCTGAAAATTCTTGCACTTGTTAGTTTTGAACTTTCAGAATGTCGGGAAAAGTGGACAAATAAACTTTGGTACATAGAAACCTGATATATGGGTTTGTCTTGCTGTTTGCTACGAGAGGGAGAGCTACCTTGTTGCTTGAGTCTAATATCTTGAAAGTATGCATGCTTTTGGTACAAAGAAACTTTGGTGGGAGCAATTTAGACCCAGGTAAGAGGTAACTAATATTGCCTACCTTGCAATTGTATATTATTTATGCCCTTGGTAAATTTTGTTTTGTTTGATATAACCATCTGTGGTTAGTAAAGTCTTATGTTGGTACTCACTGTAGTAGCTTAGACCCACAAGATACACACTGTAATACGTCTAGTGAAAAAACGATGAAGAGTACTATTTGGCACCGATTGAAGTTTGGATTATCAGTACTTTAGTGACTATCTTATATTGTTATCCAAATACAAAGGTATATTGTTTAATTGTCTCATCGACCTTACCTGTCTTGTAATTTTACAGTGGAGGACCCCTAGTCTTGCACTTGCTAATTTTTTAACTTACAGAATGTCGGGAGAAGTGGATAAATCCTGGATGTTTGAATCAGATATATTTGGTAAAGTGTACAGAGATGGGGTGAATCTTTTCATTCAGTATGCATCTGCAAATGGTTTTTGGAAAATAAATTGTGCTTTCCCATGTGCTAAATGTGAAAATATGCGCCGTCTCTGTATTGAAATAGTGGAGCAGCATTTGTACGAGAACGATATTGACCAGATGTGACTTGGGTCTTGCATGGTGAGAAGAAAACGGTCATATTGCGATGAATAATCCACTGGAGAATGTGGCTAAGGAGCAAGTCAGAGAAGATGTACTTCCAGATTTGAGTGTTTTTGTTGATTAGCATGAAATCACATATTTTCTGAAATTAGATTTAATAATTTCATTTTAGCATTGAATCTGGGCGGTGACCCGCACCCACCCGCACCCGACCCGTCATACGGCGGGTTGGGTGCAGGTGAATACTTCAGTCACCCGCCAACTGGCGGGTCGGGTGAGGGTGGGTCCAAACCCGACCCACCCGACCCGATGTGCAGCCCTATCAGGAGCAATAAAGTATAAATACGAAGTAAAAAAGGAAATGAATTGGTAAAAAAGGGACTGTAAATATATATATATATATCAGAAACCTTTCTTTTACTAAAGTGAGACGGTTACCTAGGGTAGGGTAACTGAAGAGATGGTGGGGTACGTGATCAACCAACCGGTGAGTGGGATAGGGATACACGTATTAAAAACATAGTCAAGAAGAATTGCTATAAAAATGGGTTTTGACTATTGGACTATCCAATGGTTATCCCAACAGTCAGGGGGCTAATGTTAATACCTGAAAAATGACTACCCATGGATAAGAGGAGTCATTCTTACTAGATGGGATTAAGTTCATCATCACCTTAGGAATTTAGAGGTCAAGCCCAAGCACTTAGGAATATGCCCATGGAAGCATGAGGACATGAAAGGAATAAGATGATAAATTGGGGATAAGAATGACAGATGGAAATTTAGCAATAATAAAGGGTTAAAGGGAGGCACGTGTAAAAGATGATTAAGAGGGAAAGTCTATAAAAAGAAAAGGAAAAGTACAAAGAAAGGATCTTTTTTCCCTCTCTCTACCCATAGAAGGAAAGGTGTAGTCCTTGTTGTGACTAGGATTGGTCTCCCCTTTACGAGTTTACCCTAAAACAGTATGTATTAGAGTATGGATCAAACTTGGATCAACCATCATATTTAAAGTTCATACTGCCATGTAATACACTATTCACCTGGTTACGGGTTGTTCCATTTGGGTAAAACATGGGACATTGAGGTCCAATATGATTTTGGTCACCACTGAACTCATAGCCTAGTTTGACCCTTTTTTGTTCCTAGTTAGATTCATATATAAGGCTTTTAGACGCATAATGATATTTAAATTATTAACTATATTGATCCTATGGATGGGGTTCCTGGTTATTTTTGTTCTCTCACTGAAGCCCATTGCCTAGTTTTTTCAGCTAACTCAATAGACGAGTCCAAACATGTATCGATTCCTTAATAACAAATTCTCCACCATGCACTCACTGTTTCTACTTGCACATGTGTTTCACTATCTAGGTCCTCATATAGAATTTGGGTCACGTGTGCTTTTCAAAACCGTGATGCTGATGCGTAAAGTAAGTGCAACAAATTACTAAAGATATTTCTTACTATTATTAACAAATAATATACTAGTAGTAAGGATCATTCACATAAGGAGATGTGTAATTAAAATGTTATTCAGATTATCAAACAAGAATAAAAATAAATACTAAAAGGGGATTGGTGGATTAATTACCTAAAAATAATAATAAAAAGATAATAAGAAAGAAAGGTTGATTGAGGAGTTTTTCGACGTTACCAAACATTAAATTAGTTAGTATACTCGTTTACCTATCGTTAGAATCATTCATCACCAAACTTAGGATAAAAGGTACACTTAATTATCCCCAAATCTGCATCTTCATAACATGACACTACACTTGAACCCGTCATGGTTTGTTAAGATTTTCACTTCTAGAGACAACACTTGAACCGATCATGTTTCGTTCAAGAGTGGACCAGAATTCCTGCATCTTGTTACCTTCTACCAATACAACATAAACCAAATATTTATCCACTTCAAGTCGCAAAGAAAATTACCTTCACGCTCTAACCCGTCCTTCTCGATGTACGTAAAATCATAACGGATTTCTCCACGAGATTTTAAAACCTCCTATGATTGGTGCGTCAAAAAGACATTATTGATAGTGGGTGGTTGCATATCGTCGTAAACCTTTTTTACCGCTGCAATAAGCTCATCAATGTTATTTAAAGCCTAAAGATGTTGTATACTCTGAATTGGTTTAAAGTATCCAAGGTCCAAAGTATTCATATCTGGACTATTTGGAGGCTCCATTGATGCCGTATTCTTAAATTTGTGTTATCTTTCAAAATATGAGGCTTCACGTTATCTTGCTGAATATAGATGGTACATGTATTCCCAGTAGGCCATTTAACCTGAATTACCAGTAGGACTTTCTCGATTAAAAACTTCGTTGAAACCTTTTTATTAGCCTGATCAATCAGTTTGGTTTCAAGTGTACCGGCTTTTCTACTTTTACTGTTTCGTGCTCCGGTACTTTTGTTACCATTGGCCAATACCAATTTTTCCATCAAAAATTACATTCCTCAAGGAATCAAATTGGGGGCGTGCAGTTGCATCTATAAACATAATCTTAATTAGGAATAAATCTCTTGCTTTGACACTCACGATGAGGTTTGAGTTCATCAAGATGAGGATAATATTTCGGTGAGGGTTTTGATATGTTAAACCACTTTTCGTCAATATGTACGTCATATCCTTAAATATTGGTTTAGAATCAAAAGTACTTGTATCAAGCATCTCAATACAATAGTCTAACCTTTTGATTTTGCCATCATCTTTCAAAAGTGGCTTTACTGCACTTGAGTGATGCTTGACCTTGCTTTCTTTTATCCTCTTATGCAATGTTGTTGTGGACATCTCTATAGCTGCCGTAAATGTGTGATATTGGTACGACGACGGTATGGAACTGCTAGTACCCTGTTTTTATCGATTTCCATACGTTTACGATCGACTCTTGTTGGTTTCCTATAAGATACATCAACGGGCATGTTTAAGTTTTGATTTTCTTTTGATCGTTTTCAAATACGTCCCACAGTTGCAATAGATGTCTTAAATATACTGGCAACTCTTAGTAGATCCCTTTTTTACTCTTCCATTATTGATGTGGCTCAACAAATACTGGTAGATAGATAATCGTTCCTCATTATTGAGTTTTCTTGTTATTCTTAGTATTGGAGTGTTAAGAATCATGTCATCATCACTGGGTATTGCCTCTTCATCACTAGTATTATGTTGACTAATTTCTTTACCATCATAATTTGATAAAGAAAGGTAAGCTTGAGTATTTTCTATGGAAGTATTCATTTTAAGAGAAGAAAAGAAAACGAACAGATGGATTTGGAAGATATAAAAAAATACTAGGATTTTACAAAAGGACGAGTTAATAAATTGAAAAGAATAGGAGGGAGAGGGAAATAATTTGGATTAGAAACTTTTAAATTTTGATTACGTATTCAAACTAAAAATTTAGGAAAATTATTTGGAGGGAATAAAATTGCAGGGATGTTTTATTTAACAAAGTAAATAAATTACAATAAACGTTTTACTTTCAGTTGTCTAAATTACTTCCCAATTCCGTCCCAAAGGAAGATTACCTCCAAATATATCGAATTGGATTTATTTGGGAATATTTGGTTAAATCAACAAATACGATTTAAAGGGAATATCTGGTTTATCTCAAGTAGATTTTTAATGGGATTAGCAATTTATATTAATCTAGAAACTAAAAACTAGAATGTTTAAATTCTTAAGAAAATATTAATAAAGATAGATTTGGAAAAAAATAACTATCTCTGATGTTTCTTAATCTGCGTGAAAAATTTATAACCATCATCTAAATCGGAAATATAAAATCAAAAAAGTTTCGAACGTTCTTATTCATCAAAACCTCTTATATAAAGGTTGGGATAAAGGTTCTGAGTTCCTTCAAAAAACCTGCATGATTGTAAAACAATAACAAATCCCAAAGTTATTCGGCAAACTTTTATAAATTCACTATCACCATAAAAAAATTCCGGTAAGATTATTAGTTAATTTTATGAAATAAAATAAAAAGATATTTTGAATCGTTAACATATTTACCCATAAATCTAAAAATTTCTTATCAATTAACATCCGATATTGTTATCGATAGCTTTGAAAAAATAGTAAATCGGTGACTATAAAATTTACAATCGATTTTGTATGCATCAACACAATTTACTAATAATTATAGCAACTGATTATCTGACTCTGATAATGGTTTTTTTATTATATTTATTATTTATAAATAAATAAACAAACATGAATTAAACGATAAAAGTGCCTCTAGCACAAATCTTTTAGGATCCAAATTACCTAATCTAATAATTCATAATTTATATGATGCAAATGGCACGCATTTTTTGATTTAATAATACTAATCTAATTGAAGTCAACGACTTTCGCAAGATGTATAATCACCTTTAGTAATACAAAAATACATGATCAGGCACTATATATATACATATATATATATTGCGTATAAAACATTCTTAGATTCATTTCTTGGAAGAACTGAAAGAAAAGAAAAGATGATTAATGGAGACGATCAGACTCTGTTAAACATGAGACTAATTCTGCAGCTTTGGACATCATCAAGAAATCCAATCGACCCGTAACATTGAAGGCAAGTAATAATACGTTTTAATGTTGATAATCATACGTTTAAACGATATCAACTTAATTTTTTCTAAATCCCCTGTTTTAAAACAGAGTAATAAAAAGAGCTGAAATGCTTAAAACCCAGCTCTAAAACGAGTTTAAGAAGTTTTTTCTTCTAATTACCTAATTGCTGATGATAATACTAATGATGCAGTTTCAAGAAGTTTGTTACGAGATCAAACTCAAGAATGGATCAGCTGGAGGGAAAGGGCCGGTTGAAAAAACAATCTTGAAGGGGATAACCGGTTCAGTGCAGCCTGGTGAGATGCTAGCCTTGTTAGGTCCATCAGGTAGCGGCAAAACAACACTGTAATCGGCTTTAGGAGGTCGCTTTGGCGGACGTCTAACCGGAAACATTACGTATAATGGAAAATCATTCACCAACTCAATGAATCGAAATACCGGTTTCGTTACTCAAGATGATAAATTTCATGTCCACCTCACAGTAACAGAAGCACTTGTATTCACAGCACTTCTGAGATTACCAAAAACCCTTTTGAAAGAAGAGAAGATTAAACATGCTGAAGAGGTATTAACTCAACTAGGTTTAACAAAGTGTGAGAACACCATTATGGGAGGGCCATTTCTTAGAGGTGTTCCGGGGGGAGAACGTAAAAGAGTTAGCATTGGTCAAGAAATCCTTATCAACCCAAGTTTATTGTTTCTCGACGAACCTACTTCCGGTTTTGGATTCAACATCGGCCCAGCAAGTCGTCACTTTGTTATGGGAGTTAGCCAAGGGTGGACGAACAGTTTTGATGTCAATTCATCAACCTTCTAGTAGACTTTATTACATGTTTAATAAGATCTTAGTCCTATCGGAGGGTAACCCTTTGTATTTCGGAAAGGGTAATGAAACTATGGATTACTTTGCAGGCATCGGATACTCTCCATCGGTTACTATGAATCCGGCAGATTTCCTTTCAGATCTTGCCAATGGTAGTCACATTCTCAACTCTAACTTTATTCTCGGCCTCATGTACTGACACTTTCTTTAACATAGTAAATGTGAATATTTGTGTGTGTTTTAGGTGTTCATATGGATGAAATGGATATGGATAAAAGAAAGGAAGTGAAACAGCAACTTATCTCTGCCATTGTCATGAATGGTACTTCGTGGGTGGGTGGCGTTGTGTTCCACCGGCCTTCTGAAGTTTATGAGAGCTACCCACCCCTTTGTTTATTGAATTGACGCCGCATTCTCATTAACATGATATTCTATACAACTTGCTGATTATGCATGTTAGGGAGCCATTTATGAGAGCTACCCACCTTTGATGACTGCCACTGATTTATAGCATATGCCTTATTAGTATAGGGGTAAAATCTCTGATATGTTAGGTTGACACTGTTTTGACATTCGGTGTTATTTTTCCGTAGCAAAATGCGCTAACTTTTTTGTGAGAGTATAGTGCACTGTGCATAATGAAAAAAAAAACTTTATAGAATTATTTTTTTTTGTAAATAGCGTTCATCTAGGAGCTACGAGAAAAATAATGCCAAGTATCAAGATATATGGGATATGTCAGTGAGGATTGATCCCATCATCAAGAGTTTGGTTCTATTGTGACTAATGCACATTAGATCAGAGTAATTAACATGTAGACTTATTACATTTACATGTGTGACAGATTGGGTTACTATTCTTTTACTCCATGATGTGGCGATTAATCCCATTTTTCCAAGCTTTATTCACATTCCCACAAGAAAAATTGATGCTTACCAAGGAGCGATCATCCGGCATGTACAGGCTCTCATCCTATTTCATGGCAAGATCAGCAGGTGACCTACCAATGGAACTTGCTCTGCCCCTTGGATTTGTCATCATAACCTATTGGATGGCAGGCTTAAAACCAACGGCTTTCCATTTTTTCAAAACGTTAATTGTCGTTCTATACACGGTTCTAGTTGCACATGGAGTAGGGCTCACAATTGGTGCAGTGGTCATGGATTTCAGGTCCGCAACAAAATTGGCAGCAGTCATAGTGAATGCATTTTTTCTAGTTGGCGGCTATTACGTACGAAACGTCCCAAGTTCCATAGCGTGGCTCAAGTACATATCTGTCACGTACCATAGCTACAAACTCATATTAAGTTCGCGGTATAAGAGCGACGAGATGTATGCATGTGGACCTGATATCACTTGCAGAAATCCTACTATAGAAAACATTGGACTTGGAGGTGAAGCCATCTCATACCTCTCTTTAACTGCAATGCTTGTGGTTTTTAGATCGATTGCTTACCTCGCACTCATAAGGGTTGGAAAAAGTGTCTCGTTAATAGGTTACAAGAAACCTTTACCTAATTAGACTTAATGTAAGCATATAAAGTATACACATCCACCAGAAATGCTTTCCTATGTGACAAAGGGAGGCTACTGGCTACCACGACCGTATCTTCTTTTTTTTTTGAAGCATGGGGATCCCTTGTCTTAAGCATTTATGAAACCCTAAGATGAGGGAAATAAAAAGAAGACTTTATTCTATCACATAATATACAATCAGAGGGTTGATTATTTAGGTATCAAAATTCATGAAGCTAGCTCGCATTCCAAACTGCCATAACAAAGTTACGGATAATTAAACAAGAAACAGAAACTATGACTTGATAGCATTAGCGGTCCTTGCAACTGAAGAACTTAAAGATTTTAGAAGGATTGGAGATGGCTTTCTAACTGTATGGCTCAATAATATCATAAGTGTTAACAGAGTCAATGCTCCAGCTTGATGGGCAGTTCCAAGTGAGACTGGAACATATGATAGAAGTGTCGATATTCCCAAAGTGACCTGCAGCAATTACCTCAATAGAATATTATAACCACCAAAATTGGTCTACTTTGGAAATTATCAAAGGCTATTTTAGTTTTTATGATATAAAGATTATCAAGGCTATTTTAGTTTTATCAATATAGAAATTATCAAGGCTATGATGTTGGCTAATAACGTCATTTAGAGGATAAAAAGAAACCACAAAAGAAAACTATACAAGATCAAATAGCGATAGTTAGATACCTGAAGAGCTGCCATACCCATCGTGCTCCCAACTAATGAGCGTATAGCAGGATGTATGTCCAATTTTCGTGTAGCCCACCATAAACCACCAATTGATAACAATGTTGCAGTTGCAAGAATACGATGATCGAACTGTAAAATGTCAAGATACAAGGAATGTATTGGAAAACAAAAAGCAAACTTAGGACTGGTAAAATGTTGTACTGTTTTTAAGAGACATCAGAGTACATTATCCTCGTTATATTATTCACCAACGCTTTCCCTGTACAATTATGTAATACACTGTTGCAGAAGAACTTCGACAGTGTGTTTTATCAATTGGTTCTAATCTATATAAATGATACAATCAGATATGCCTGACTCAATGTAATCAGCTCTGAAATGATATGCACAGATGAAGCATAAACAGGCAACAAAAATGACAATGTCATACAAGTATTAACTGAGGCAAAGGACGAGTTACCTGCACAGTAGCAGTGTTCTCAAAAAAGTTGCGCATCATTGGTTTCATACTCAATATATCCTCTGGAATCCATGTATCACCCATCTTGGGGAAAGTGTTAAAAGCATGACCCTGTCAAACAGCAATCAAGCATGAGTTTACCCGTTTAAAACAAGCAAACAAATTGAGTAGTCAGAAGTCTCAGCTGAAAAGAAGAAGCTTGACATAGAAAACAATGTTCATTAAGCTGGCATGTATTTGTGCAAGCACTGCCAGATTTATCCATCATACAGTTAAAAGGGATGAAAACAGAACATGAGCACAGATTTCTTCGTACCGCATCGTTCCCTGCCACAAAGGCTCCTGAAATTGCAGTAACTCCAACAACAAAGCTTACAGGGATGGCAAGTCTCCTAATTTTAGCTGCCCCACGAACCCAAGCTACAGTATCACTAGGTGGTTCAGGCATGACAACTGATAGAGCAGTCCAGAGAAGGCCACAATAAATACCAAATGCTGACGTCAGATGAGCTGCAAGGCGGTAAGGGCTTACTCTTGGCTGCACATATTCAGAAGTAGGTTCCTACATAGACAGGTATAATTTGTTACTTCTACGAACTAACAGTCAATGCCAAAACACTGATTAGCAATAACAAAAACGGTAATGCCAACTTATCTGTGCAACAGAAAAGAAAAAGAAAAAAGAAAAAAAAAACAGATTTGAAATAAAAGACACCAAGTCACTTCAACTCTGCTCTGGATGATGCTTTTTACCTCTAAACCACTTTTAACCATCCACCAGCCAATTAATCCCTGCCCCGCACCAAGTGCAAATAGTGCTGAGAGTCTCAGGCCAAGTTGGACAGTCATGTATCCTTTACGAACAAAATAAGAAAATGGGAGAGCAAACATGATACCCAAACCCCTTCCCCACATACGATGGGCGTATTCCATCCAATATATAAATTTAAAATCTTCAACATTCATCCCTTTGTTTACTCTGCAGATTGTCAAACAATAAGATAGTAAATCTCTTAGTTCACTTGACATAGCATGACATCATGAAATTATAAAACGCTGTTATGGATTACCCATAAGTATTCCAGTTAGTTTTTTATCAAGTACAAAGCTCCTTTCGACAAGAGATACTCTACATACAGATGAATAGTCGAAGGTAAAAATAATTAAAAACACGGATTTCTTTGGAGGGGAAAATAGTAGAAATGTATCAGCTGCAACTTAAAGGAAACAAAGGTTTCATTCATAATGCTAGATTGGAAAAAAAAAAAAAAAAAAGATGGCAATGGCAAGACTAACCGCTTAAATTCAGGGGACTGCTTATATTTTTCAAATTCAACCAGCCATTCTTCATCAGATATAGGAGGGAGACCACCAGTGAATTTCCAGTCAGTCATAGATAAACCAGAGCGGGTCAGTCGTGTAACCCCACCAAGTATCACCATACTAAACACCCAAGCAGCAGAGCCAAAAAGCCAAATCCCAACCATTTTCTGAGCATGAGGTCCTGCAGTTACTAGAAACTTTACTCCTTCCTTAGCTGAAGGAGATATAGAAGCAGCTGTGCACATTCTCCTGGAAGATGGAAACAAAAATCCCTGAAAGCACATTAATGTCTTTCAGATTTCATTACGTCTGCTAAGAAACTAAATAAAGTACTAAATCAGTATAAAAATATGAGTGCGAGCAAGCTACTATTTTAAAACAGAACAGGTTGCAACTCCTCATCCTAGAGAAGTAAGTGAGGGTTAAACAGGGTGCCATGTTAAACGTACAGAATCAGGAGTGGACCGTTCTACTCTCTTAACGAGAAGTTTGCTAGTGTTTCTTTAAGAATATAAGGTAAACAATAGAACTACACCTCAATTTAAATGTTGTAAAAATACAGCATATACAAATAACATGATTGCAGCCAAACAATGAAATTACAAAAAACAATAAAACTACATTCATGTCAACTGTGATTTCACAATGAGCAATGCAACGTTTGTGCGTCAAACAAAAACAACTAAACCACTTCTGAAGAAAAGATAGGTATCCCAATAAAGATCTATAAGATAGTCTGCATTTGAGTACTGAGTCTTTAATAATTTAGGTCTAGGTATATGAAGTTGGCCCAGTTTAGTGTTTGGTTGTATTTGGCTAACCACTGACCGCATTGAGCATCACAAATGTTATATGGCCAAGGCTATGCATAAGCCACAACACTGAACTCCAAGGAACAAGAAAAATGTCAGGGTTTTTTATTATGTAGCTTTTCTAGTGTTTGCATATTGAAGTCCATTAACCTCCATTAGTGCTTAAATAGTCTAATGTGTGAGTGGCAATAGTTAGATTAGTATCCAAATACTAAATTAGAACCCAGACCCTAATCACCCGATAGAAAAATAATTCACATCACCTGCAAAAATAACAAAATCAACATGTGTGTCCATACAGAGAAATAATTCAAACCTTGTGAAGAGATCTGAAGCCATAGAAAGCGGCATTTCTGGTGAAAGATGTACAAGAGGTTTTAGATGAGAATAATAAGATGTCTGAGAGACGAAAAGGTTCATTTGATACCCTAGACGAAGAAGAGGAGGTTCCAACGTATGAGAATGGGTTAATGGTTTTATTTCTTCGAAAAAGACAGGTCAATTTGCTCCGAAACATCTCTTCACCTCTCTCTCTCTCTCTCAGAAATTTGTTAAATTTTAAGGGTTTAGCTGAAGACTGTGTCTGTCTGTAGATACTCACTGAAGTAGCAACACTTACCTGCACCTGCAATAATTCTTTATTGATTAGATATGCAAATTTGTTTGCATAAATATTTGATTAATTTGTTAATTAAGATTTCAAAAGCAGTTGATCCCTTTTTTTACCATTTCAATACATACTTCCCCCGAAAGATTATCTCTGTTAACAAAAGCCTACAACTACCGTATTACATACAATTTGAATGAAAGCGAGACCCTTAGCCCACTCACTTACGCAAGATACAGTTCAAGTCCAAACTCTCCCTACTTGTTTCTGAATGGATTTCTAAGGTTTTCCCTCAAATATGCTTATCCATTTTTACAAAGGCTAGTGTGTTAAGTGTCAAGACCCTATAATGCAACTTATAGGAGAATTGTATTTATTTGGCAGAAAAAACATAGTGCATACAGTACTGAATAAGATGCTATGAGATGATTATGGTGATTTTGAAATCCATGATGCTGGGATTATATAGGAAGTGTAAATGCCAGATTGACGGAATACACATCCACCATTCATCAGATGAAGCGAGAGCCAGCATTTAAGCAGACCCAACTCTTATAATATTTACAGTGGATGACAAAGTAACATTCTCTCTTTAACTTCTCAGCTCAAGAAGTAGATCATGATCCACCGACTCAACAGTATAGTAACACTCAATATGGAATCTGTAACTAATTGGAAAGCTAGAGGATTAAGAGTACCCTATCTGGCTATCAACATGCAATTTCGTGATACCAGGCAATGCTAATTCTGATCCAAAATGGTAAGCCAATGATATATCGAGCTGCGTTAACACGATTAATCGTTTTTGGCCTAATTCAAGGGAAAAAAGTAATTCTCTGTCTGAATTCTAACCACCAGTACCCATTTCCCTTCACCACCATAGACATAACCTATACGAAATTCTTAGTAGAGAAAAATCTACGTGAAGAAAAAACTCTAATATCACATTCTACTACTAATATCATACTTAATTACTCCAAAAAAAAAGAAAAAAAGAAGCAAGGAGCTAGTGGTATTAGTAATCAAAATAACAATAACCTAACTCAGAACAATACACTCTGAAATCACTCATCATTTTTGGAATTTTAATGAGCACAATTGTGGAGATGATTAAACTTACATTCTGAAATTACTCATCATAAATGTTATACTAGAGTGTCTATACATAAAATCATTTTTCACAAAAAATGTACTAAAAAAATATAATTAGCAATGGATGAATATAGAGGAACAGAGATTAAAATACCTTTTTAGATTAGATTAGATTAGGGTTGTTGGATGGAGGAGGAGGGAGTGTGAGATCAGCAGCAGGGAATTTTTATAGGGTTTAACGTTTAAGCATTCTTCAGGCTCCATGTCGGGTTTTAGACCATCTCTTTATTCAAAAATTTCGTACGGTTCCAAAATGGGTTGTTGACTCGTACCTCTGACTCGGAAGAACGAATCGAGTTTGACCAAGAATCGCACATTTTGACCTGAATCGTCTGAGTCAGACCACCGATTCACCTCCTGTAAAGTCCTCCTAGCCTAGGTGAGGATGTAAATCTTGATCCTAACCTGTACATTCAAATGTGATTAAAACAGAATATTAGAGAGATTGAATTTTGATAACTCTTGTTTTTAGGGTGTAGGGGATTCAAGGCGAGAAAGGGGAAAAACAAACCAAGGCATAGCGCCGCATATCACTCGGCGCATAGGGTTTAAACCTGTTAATTTTGTAAAATACCCTAATTATTAGGGGCAAAAATGTCTTTTGACGGGAATGACTCACAAGTAGGTTATAAACCCAGAGAGCAACACAGAGAAGAAGAGTTGTGGTGTTTCTCTCTCTCGTATAACGACCCAACCAGTAGTTGTAATACAATACTACTTGAGTTGAGAGAGAGAGAGACGAGATTTAGAAAATAAAAGAGCAAAATTTTGTAGTTGTTAGGGTTTAACTCCAAACTATTAGGAAGAGGCAGTCGAAGAAGAAGAAGCAGCAGCCGAGGTTTTTAGGGTTTGTTGCTAAACACACTGTTTATCTTTTCAATCTCTTGAGTTATTTCTTATGCCGCTCTGTCTTAGAAAATCTTTAGGAACAGAACTTTTCTTTGTAAGTGGTATATTCGTAGATTCGGATGCTGGTTTTTTCATCTTATACTTTGGTGATTTAGCTGTCTTGATATCTTGATTACTATATTCAGCTTTTATAAAACACCCTGCAGGGACCAATTACAGTCTCTGGTTGGTTATGATTTGATATTAAGTGGTACTTAGCTGATTGTAGATTTGGGTTTTAAGTCTTGTGGATTCAGTATCAGTTTCATGATTCCTCATACTTTACAGTAGGATTATACAAGACTGCAAATCTAGGAAACAGAGATCAAGCTCAACTTAATAAATCTGCCTTCTTTCTTGTTATTTTCTAGTAGAATAGTGTTTTATTTTACTTAAAGGTCATAACTTTTTCTCATTCATCTATTTCCTTCCTTGCTTCATCTGATTTGTTTTTTGAGAGTCTTGAAAATAGGTTGTATGCTGTGAGATTTAGGTTCCGTTATTGTATAGAAGGGAAATAAGTTTGCTTCTGGTTAAATTAGTTTCATTATGATTTTCTTCTATATTTCACTCTCTCTTTTTTATTTAGCTAGATATATTTTTATGTTAAAATTTTAATTGGATGTATAAGTGATTGCTTCTCTTGTAAAATGCAGTTGGGAGTTTGCGAGAAGTTTTTCTGCTACAAAATTGGATTAGAATTTCTTGTTCTGGTCTGAGTTTTGCGAAGGCTTTGTGAAGTTGGCGGGGTTTTGTTGGGTTAGTGGACTCTACTGCAAATACAATGGTGACCCTACTGAAGCTTCGTCTTATTTGCTACTCCAATGAACTCATTGATGGACAAGCAGTATATGTGTCATCAAATGCTTTTCCTGTAAAGGCCTTAAATCGTGAACCAGCAGGGCATTCATTCCATGCAGCAGCACTTCTACTCCGTGGTTTTGGAAAGGAGGAAGAGGAAGTACAACCTGATGATCAGAATGTGTCCAGTGATAAGAGTGAGTCTTATTTCGCATCCTCTGAGTCATACGGCGGTAAAGGGAAAAAGAAATCTGGTAGCGGAAAAGATCAGCAGGACCACTATGCTTTGTTGGGTTTGGGGCATCTACGATTTCTAGCTACTGAAGACCAGATAAAAAAGAGTTACAGAGAGACTGCATTGAAGCATCATCCTGACAAACAAGCTTCCCTTCTACTTGGGGAGCTAACTGAAGCTGCAAAGGAAGCAAAGAAAGATGATATTGAAAACCATTTCAAGGCCATACAAGTAGCTTATGAAGTCTTGATGGATCCAGTGAAGAGAAGGGTTTTTGACTCCACAGATGAATTTGATGATGAAGTCCCAGCTGACTGTTCTCCACAGAACTTCTTTAAAGTGTTTGGTCCAGCTTTTATGCGGAATGGCCGGTGGTCAGTTATACAACCAGTCCCATCCTTAGGTGAAGAAAACAGTCCCCTGAAAGAAGTGGACAGTTTCTATGATTTCTGGTATGGCTTTAAGAGTTGGAGGGAGTTCCCGCATTCAGATGAGTATGATCTCGAGGAAGCCGAGACTCGCGATGATAAGAGATGGATGGAGAGACAAAACTCGAAACTTAGAGAGAAAGCAAGGAAGGAAGAACATGCACGTGTACGATCTCTTGTGGACAATGCGTACAAGAAGGATCCAAGAATTGCACGGAGAAAGGAAGAAGAAAAAGCAGAGAAACAGAAAAAGAAAGAAGCCAAGTACTTGGCAAAGAAGTTGCAGGAGGAAGAAGCAGCTAGGGTAGTTGAAGAGGAGAGACTCAGGAAAGAGGAAGAAGATAGGCAAGCTGCTCTGGCTGCTTCTAACCAGAAGAAGATAAAAGAGAAAGAAAAGAAGCTCTTGCGCAAAGAGCGTGCACGTTTACGTACTGTTTCAGCATTAGTGGTTTCTGAACGTGGGTATAAGGTCACTGAAGATGATGTTGAGAGTCTATGCATGTCATTTGATATTGACCAGTTAAGGAGTCTTTGTAGTGAGCTTGAACAATTAGAAGCATGTGACCGTGCCCGACTTCTTAAAGATGCCCTTGGAAGGAGTAATGAGGAGTGCATTGATATTAAGAAAGTAGAGATGAAGAACCAGCAATCAAATGGTTATCATGAGACTGATATTAAGAAAGTAGAGATGAAGAACCAGCTACCAAATGGTGCAAGTGCACAAGTGAAGGTGGAGAGTCCATTACAAGGCAGTGAAAAGAAAGAGAAATCTTGGAGCAAAGAAGAGGTTGAACTCTTAAGAAAAGGAATTCAAAAATTCCCAAAAGGAACTTCTCGAAGATGGGAGGTCATCTCAGAGTATATTGGTACAGGGAGATCTGTTGACGAGATTCTTAAGGCAACAAAGACGGTACTTCTCCAAAAACCAGATTCAGCAAAAGCCTTCGATTCATTCCTCGAGAAGAGAAAGACGGCTCCATCAATTGCATCCCCACTGACCACCAGGCAAGAATCTGAAGGGATAGTGAGTAGTCCTATAAATGGTCCAGAAGCTAATGGTCACAAAAGTGTTAGTCCTGAAAAGTCTTCTAGTGTTAGTAATGGAGGCCAACAAAGTTCTGAACGTGAAATAGATTCAAATGGAGTCTCTTCAGGTGTAAATGAAGAAGCATGGTCTTCTGTTCAAGAAAGGGCTTTGGTTCAGGCTCTGAAAACATTTCCTAAAGAAACGAATCAGCGTTGGGAACGTATCTCAGCGGCAATTCCAGGTAAGTCTGTGGTTCAGTGCAAGAAGAAATTTGCATTGATGAAAGAGAGTTTCCGGAACAACAAAAACTAGTTTGATTAGCTTGTTTTGGATTCGTATGATGGGGTTACTGTGGTATGAGAGGTAACCAAAGCTTTTCTTTAAGGATTACCATTGGCACTGTCACAATCTTCTTAATACGGTATCCAATCAAATCTCTTTCCTATTATTCTTTTTGAATTTAGATCTCCCTTCTCATGTCTGATTTGGGCCCACTCACTATTTGGGTACCATTTATATATTATTTTTTGCTGGAGGGGATTGCAGTTTCTCTCTCCGTACAATTAACGTATCCAATTATTGTTAGACAAAGAGGTACAGCTTTTTCTAAGCTAAAAATATATTGAGGAAATATTAGGCAGCTTTTCGTTCTTGTCTTTCCTGCTTCTTCTGTTTATTAGAAAGCAATGCATGTGAAATGGTTAACTTGGTGGTATGATCAATGAGCGATTATCTTTGTTCCAATGATTCCTGTAGTTGAGGTGGCTGTGTGTGTATGTGTTTGTGTAGTTAATAAGCTCAGTGTTGATTGATTCGTATAGTTCACTTAATGGCCGTTCAGTATCATCGTCTTTACTGTTATTATCCAGAACTGAATAAAAATGGATCACGTGATATGCCATCTTAGAGTCTTTGACATTCGATAAAAGACATAATATAAAAACTCATCGACTAATTGGGAAGGTTGAAGATAATGGAGTAGAGCAAGGCTCCTTTCCGGTTTAGGTTTGAACCATCAGAATTAGAGCAAATATATGCTACATTGGGCTGCTGCATAATTTATATTTCTCCTGTTTAGGTTGAATTATAGACCTCAAAAGGAGGTGACTGAAGTTTTTAGTTACTTTCAAAGACGAGTGCTGATGCAGAGGTCTGTTGCCAATAAACTGCATCTGATGGATTACTAATCCAAACGGATACTTGTTTTTGCTTTTTTAAAATATATTAAGAATTTCATAGTCACATATAGATTCCCTTGGTGGATATTTTGGATAACTCGTCTTTACAGATTATTCAAGAGAGTGTCGGAATTCAAAGTATTATTTTGCATCAACCACTATTCCATAGTTCTCGTGTGTTGTGTGCAAATTTGTGTAAACCAAAGAAATATTGTGTGTGTTGGGTGGCGGGGTTAAGCATTCCAAATTTGAGAATTGAGAGAACAGGGTGTTGACGGCTAAATGGATCCCGAGATACTTGAACCATGATTTCATGCCATCCTAGTTCACTAATACATACCCTGGTACCCATACCTCTGGTTGTCACTTGAGTGTGTTTTACTGCAATGAATGCCGGTGACAAGAAAAGCCACAAAATATTGGCTACCATCTATATGGAGTCGATCACTCGTACATTCCCGCCCCTTAAATTTCCTACGTAATATTGGGCACCGTCTGATATGGAGTGACCACTCGCACATTCCCGCCCCTAAATTTCCTTTAACCTTGGTATTATCATTTCTATTTCCTCCGTTTTTAGAAAAAAAATTATGATATTTAATTTATTTTAAAATTAAAATAAATAAATAATAGTATATCTTTTACATAAATCGGAGATAGTATATATATTTATCTGTTTGTAGTTAGAAATTCATTAAAAAGGACTAATATGAAGAGTTGGCTAAAACGGATGCAAGAGAAACACAGTCATCTGAAAACCCTGAAAACTAAATACTCCTTCCGTTTCTGGAAAAGTGTTACTATCATTTTTTTCATTTTAGCCTAAAAATAAACCAATTTGAAAAAATGATAGTAACTCTTTTCCTGGTTTCCTGGAACGGAGGTAATATTATTTTTAACATTTTATTCTTTTTCCCGCTTTTTACATCGGGTTGTGATAATTTCGAACAATTATTGGGCATGAAAATAATCATTCTTTATTTGTTTTAGCCTAAGCTTAAATTTGTCGTTTGCATCAACCAATAGCAGATTCATACCAACTAGTTGACTGCAGGACACCTGAATGTGTTCTAGGGAGCAGACCAATCACTAGTACATGTGGTGATAGCAATAGTGCATGTAACATGATCACGGTTAACCCAGTAACTCGGTATGCCGGTAACAGTGAGCTCATTTCAGATCTTATGACTGTTGAAGCTAACCCTGACAGCGACGGGATACCGCCTGTATGTCCTAGCCGGTTTAGATTCGTTTGTGCAACTATTAGTAATATGTTCGGCGGACTAGCTAGAGGTTTTAATGGAGTGGCTAGTATTGGGCGCACATTTGTTATTTCTCTAATTAACCAATTTTTAATTCAATTTAAATTTTCCTGTATATTGATTCTCGAATTATACAACTCTAGTGGTAAGATTTATTTTAGGGTGGACCTTACATTCATTCCGACGTCTCGTCTGAAAGTATATAGATAGAGTTTTAGAATACACGCCACTCTTCATTCACCGGTAAGGACCGTTGGATATTACGTTGATCTAAAATCGATCCAGGTATATGGTAAAACGGTACTAATAAACCAACAATTGTTTTCCATCAACCAGGAAACTGGATTCGGAGAAGCAGAAATCAACATTCTAGCTCCTTATACTACTTTGGAGACGTCAATCTACAAGGATTTTATCAAGGTTCATATTGAATGGGCTAAAAGTAAGAGTTTTTCTATAGCTGCTTATGTTGCTCCTTTTACTGCATGTTATAAGTCATTCATAATACCTCCCGAGCTTGAAAGTGGATGACTCGCCGTTCCACCAAGTGTTGCTTTCAACTTTCCTCGTAGTCAATGGAGGGTGGTGTGGTGGGATCTGGTACAAGTTAAAAATGATGTCAACATTGTCGCATTTGTCGTTGAATTTTCGAAGCCTACGTCTTCTATTGTTATTGGTGCACATCAGATAGGTTTCGGAGAATTTGATATTTCAAGATCAAGAT
>JAJJMC010020972.1:5658086-5690672 GCA_023531435.1 Papaver californicum | reverse complement strand
TGGGGGTGGACCTTACATTCCTTCTGACTTCTCGTCTGAAAGTATTATAGATAGAGTTTTAGAATACACGCCACTCTTGATTAACCCAGTAAGGACCGATGGATATTACGTTGATATAAAATCGATCAAGGTATACAGTAAAACAGTACCAATAAACCAACAGTTGTTATCCATCAACCAGGAAACTGGATTCAGAGAAAAATAAATCAACATTCTAGCTCCTTATACCACTTTGGAGACGTCAATCTACAAGGATTTTATCAAGGTTCATATTGAATGGTCTAAGAGCAAGAATATTTTTACGGTTACGCCTGTTGCGCCTTTCACTGCTTCTTATAAGTCATCCACAATACCTACCGAGCTTGAAAGTGGATTACCCGTCGTTCCACCAAGTGTTGCTTTCAACTTTCCTCGTAGTAAATGGAGGGTTGTGTTGTGGGATCTGGTACAAGTTAAGAATGATGTCAAGTGTGTCGCATTTTTCGATGGAGGTTCAAAAGCTACGTCTTCTATTGTTATTGATACACATCAGATAGGTTTCGGAGAATTTGATATTTCAAGATCAAGATTTGGGTTTCAGCAATCAAATTCTAGGTTCTGAGGTTATATATTGTTGGAGTCATAAAATAGGTTGTTTGAGAAGTCTTGGATTTAGACCACTCCTATTCTACAATACCCCTTCATGGAACACCATGGCTTGCTTAATCTCATTATATTACTTCGGGTTGTATTGTTATATTTGATTACCTTCTTTCCTTGTATTGCTTAATGTGGAGATTCTTTCCCAATGTCTTTTTTTATGCTGGATTGTGTTGCTTTAATTTATTTTATGTTGGGGACTCTTTCATACCATCCAAGTTCACTCATACAAACCATGATACCCATACCCATGGTTGTCATGTGTGTGCTTTTACTGCAATATATGCCTTTGTTTTTCTAGAAAAACTTAGGCTGGGCTTAAGAGGTAACAACATGAAGAGGAGGGATAGTCCCCGTTGGAAAAACAGAGCTACTCACATCTTGATTCTTACAGATTAAAACAAATTCAATAGCTTCCTTGTTTTCAGAACATGAAATTAAAGATAAATTGTTTAAGATAAAAGTAATTAGATTCCCATAGGTGGCACTAGAGCCTGTCTTGCCCAGGATCAATCCCCCCTCAAAAGTCCCAAAAGATTTTTTTTTCAAAGCCTATTTTATTTTTTACAAATTTTCAATCCTAATTCTTTGGTTTAAGCCCAGGTAGAATTCTAGTCAATCCCACACTTAGAGGATTCCTAGTTCCACCACTGGGATTCCTATCTTCATCCTCCCATTGTTGTTAGTGTAATAACTCAGACTGAATGTGCTTTGGACTACTTGATGATAGTGCATGTTGAAACGAACAAGAGTTACCATGTTTTCTGCCACAAAAGATTGGGCACCATCTGGAATACTCTTATACTTCCCCCCCACCCCCACCCCCAACCCAACACAAAACCGTTACAAGAAAACTAGAGCCATTTAATATGGAGTTGGGTAATCCATCTCTTCTTATATTAGATTTATCTACTTGAAGTTTGAGTTTAATACAAATAGGGAAATTTATATCCCAATTAAAATTACAAACATAAAATTTTGTATGTTTCGCTAAAACATCAACTACTTTGTTTCCAAATATATGAATAAAAGAAGAACCCAAAAAATTTGGACAAGAAGTTGTTATCTTTTTTGCCTTCTCCAAAGTAGTCTTGCTTTGCTAGGTAATAAAAGTTTCTTTTCTATTGAGAGTTTCTATCAGGATTTTGCAGTCTCCTTTAATGCTGAATTGATTCAAGTTTCTCTCCTTATTCTATTGTGCTGCTTTTAGAAGTCATAATTCTAAAGCTTCTGCTTCTTCTGGATTTGTTGTTGTGGATGTGCCTGCTCTAGATTTCTTGAAATTTCCTGTATTATCTTTAAAAAGTAGTGCAGAACCAGAATTTGTATCTTTAGATGTCCATGCATCATTTATATTTATCTTCAATTTTTGTAGTTATGGTTGTTTCCAAGTTTCTTATGTTCCTGAGTTTTTGCGTTAGAGTTCTCACTGTAACTATTTGTTCTACTCAAATATTGTGTTTCTCTGAATACCCAAAGCTATATGGACATATGAATTTTTTATGCCTTAAAAAGCTCTGATACATATCTCCTTGCAAATAAACCACATTTTGGTTATGATTAATTCTATACTAATTAGTGGAGCCAATATATGATTGTGCAACCATAATTTGCATATATCTAGAATAATTTCAGAATGTTTGAAATGAAACTGCACAAGGATGGTTGGTAGGGACCTTACAGATTTGGCAAAGGAACAATAAAAAAATAGATATTCTCTTGCATCCTCCTCATTACAGCCAAAAGAGCAAAGAGAAGAAATACCAATGACAAAGTATAATCCCACATAAATTTAGTGTTACTTTGTACTACATCACTAACTCGATTCATATACCAGAGCTAGTATAAGTGTATAACATGGTTATTTCTTTTCTGTCTTTCAAATATAACACAATAATATCCAAAATAACAAATTGAATGTCCATTGAGTTTTTGGTATTTTTTTGAAAAAAAAAATATAATTTTTTTTAACCTCACTCAAAATTAAACCTACTTCCAGCACTGCCTTCTGGTCAACATCTACCGTGTTACAAATTTTTGGTATCTTAATTTGGAGTAATGCAAATTATATGCATTCTCTAAAAAGTTTCCATGTCGCCACATCAAGTATAGCCTTCACCAACATATTCAATAACACAGTGATATGAACCAAAACTTCCAACCGTTCTATAACAGTTTTTCCTCGAAAAAGTATCCTAGTTTTTCTCCATCATATTTTCCTCATTTTCTTCCTTTTTGATCTAGATTTACTTGGTTTTAGTTCTGAATTTCAGATCTACCAAACAAATCTAGACACACCAATCAATAGTTTTGTTTTCAATAATATAATTTTATGTTTTTGCGATATCAGGTTTTAGATTTACGTTTTCTTGTTTGCTTTCAATAAATATACTCTGTGTCATATGTTATTTCACAATATTTTTACAACGATTTATCACATCCCTTGGGCTTTTCTAATGGAATCTGATGATATAATCAAGTATATGGATTCGCTACCACATATTTTTTTCTTCGAGTATTGTCTCAACAATCTCATCAATCTACATTGGTTGAAAGAATAGTAGAGAAGATATGTTATGATGGATTAAATCTTATTCTAGTAGATTGACAACAAAGTCATGTTATAAATTGTCAGTTAATGACTTTTTCAGCAAGTGAATTTCCTTGAAAGAATCATGGAGTATTTCTAATATCCCACCAAAGATTCAGCTATTTGTTTAGAAAGTTTTCAAGACCATGTAGAAATAACTTACTGATACCAGAATATGAATTTTGATACAACTTCTTATCTGATGGATGAGACAAAAGTACGTGAATTGAGAATTCAATTGACGGAAAACATTAATTTTGATGATGTGATAATTGAAGGGAATACAGTTAATGTTCAACAAGTTATTTCAAACCTCAATTTAATTGAGGTATAGGTTTAAACAAATCAATCTTTTTTCCCTATTATTATTATCCACATACGCTTAAAAAATATATGAATTAAGGTTTTCAGATTTTCTCAACAAATTTAGATATAATAAGGAAATAGTCGTTATTACATTTGCAAGTTTCTATAGGGTTTTCTTTATATATTTCATTCAATTCTCTAATAACGGTTTCTTTATGCCCATCAAAGGTTTATTATGTCCCTGAAGGGGTTTCTTCCGGTTTATACATTCGTTTCAAATACGTAAAAAACGACGGTTTATCCTGGTGTGACGTGATTATACATTTTTATGAAGATCAATGGCTGCCGAAATCGAGCGTGATAATGATGTTTTATGCGTATTATTCCTTTCCAGAAAAAATTTGTTTTAGTAAAGATGACATCGAAGAAGATAATTTATTCGAATCAAAATGTTAAAAGGGAAAAAATAGGTATAAAATCTTCTTGGAACCAAAATGGGTTTCATGGGACATGTTCTGTAGAATCTTAATTATATAGCCATCAAACAAATATCATTAATTTCCTTCTTGAAATTCATGTGTTTTATGTGTATAAAATATTGCAATTTTATTGTGATTTGTTATGTTTTTCATCTCTCATATATCTGAATTTGATGTATGCAATCTTGTTATATCAATGAAATTGAGAGGGTTACCTCTTTCCTTCAATTTTTGCAAATTCGATTTTTTTTTTATTTTGATAATCGAAACATTAAACTAAGGGAAATGATTTAGGATGTTAGGATTACATAGTTTATCTAGCTATAGAGCCTCCTCTGGCTATCCCAAATTCTAGATTCTACATACATATCATCAAATAATTAAATCCTTAGGATTATATTTCGATATGTAACAAAGGATATAAGCATAAGCATCTCTGTTATCCCCATCTTTCATCCATTATAAGCACCAATCTTTAAAGCTAATATTAACAACATTATAATAAATGTGTGGCATCTATAAACCTCTCCGTATATCTTTAGAAAAGATACAACCAGTAAAAGTATGATCAACACTCTCACTAACTATATTATTGCATAAAGAACACTGGATTTCAATAGGAATAAACCTTCCTAATATATCCTTAACCGAAAAACAACTACATAAGGATTTCCAAAGAAAAACTTTTCTAAGCAAATTATAAGCAAATTTAATGATATCTGAAACTTTTAGGGAAGATGTCATACTATTATCATTCTTTGATTTAGGACAAGATCCATTCGAAAGCCACTTTTCTGTCCAAAAATTTATATCATCTACATTTCCTATTTCCCAACAATGATTTTCCATTTTGCAAATACTAATCCAAACCCATGACTTAATTGAATTTTTTCTTATAATTTAAAAGGTCATTTTTAAGAAAGTACTTAAACTTAAGGATATGGCTCTCTTTGCAGAACATTGAGTCTATATATAGTGTTTTTAAAAAAGGAGAAGCACATCATATGGTACATAAACATAACACAAGTCAATGAACTAATGAGGGTGGTTTTTCCTTTTTGCGACGGTAACTTTGCTTTCCATCCCTACGCTCTACTTTATCAAGCATATTTTGGGAATTAGAACTCTTAGATCTTTTGAAGAATAGAGGGGTACCAAGATAAGTGTCAATCTGTGTTATTCTGCTAACCTTAAGAATCCTAGCTAACATTAACTAATTCGTGTTCTCAACCTTTTCTCTAATATAAGTACCATGTTTTTGGTAATTTATGACTTGATTAGATACTTACTAATTTTTTTTAACACATCAATTAAATTTCTAGCTTGAGCAATTTTAGCAGAAGTGAAAAGAAATAAATCATTAGGAAAAAAACAAGTGTGTTACGGAGGAGCTATGTAAAGACACAAACTTTTACTCGGATTTAACTAAATCCATTAGTCTAGTTGTGCACTTAGAGTGTCTAAAACTCTAATACTTAAGTGTTATTAATACCTTTAGGTTTCCTTCATAACTTTTAAATGTTCAAATATAATCTAATGATGGTTCCTTCCTTAATTTAAATCTTAAGTGCCTTAATAGGGTTTCATGCACTAAGACATATCACTTGCACATATGTCAAGTAGAGATGGGGTCATGGGTAGCATTGTTTTTTAGTTTACAAATAGAAACATAAAAAGAAAAAGAGAATAAAATCATATTTCTATTTTTTATATTTGGTCTTTTGGTTTTCGGGTTCTGATATTTCATTCACTCCATGGAAATAAGCTAGGGAGTTATGAAGATTGTTGTTGTTATTATTAACCTTTAAAGTAAATCAACAACGGATGTAAGGGTTTCCTCGTTAGGAACTCCTTGTTCTCCTATTTGTATAACTTGTGCTTCATGCAGTTTCTATCCAATTCCTCTTTGATTATGCATATCTTTGAAAAATTAAATAATAAGTTTTTTTTCAATTTATATACACATCTTGTTGTGTGCTTCTTTAGTAATTATTCTTGCATGCAATAAAGTTAGAGTTTATGTTGTGAAATTAAGGATTTTGATCATAACTCATGTTTTTAAAAAAAAATGATGAATTGTGTATTTTCCAATTACCATGAAATACTCTAACATCTATTTGATTATACAAATTATGGAATCTCTTATGAGAAATTCATGTTTGAATATCTTATATATAACCTTGTAGACCTTAGAATGTATGCAATTATAAACATGTTTTAGGGTAAAAACAAATGAACTGCAAAATGGTACTTTCAGGTAGGTTCGAGAGATCAAGCTCGAACATGGTGATCCTAAACCAAGAAATGGTCGTTCACATCGTGCTTCGATCACAAAGGTGGAAAATATTGAATAGGTCTTAGGGGAGGGAAGCAAAGAAGGTTGAGAAATTTCAGCGTGATGAGTAATTGTAGTGTGTGATGAGGAATGTATTATCTCTGGGATGAATCGCTAATTCTATATATTTCTCTCTTAGTTCTTTCTTGTTCTTGTTTCGAATAGATGAAGTTATCTAATTATATTTCTAAGAAGGTATACTGATTTCTCGTAAGTGGTGGAAATTATCAAAGAAGTGGAGGAGTAACAATTGTGGAGATTGTAGTGGAGTCGGACTTGTATGACCACTAATCCTCGTACTTTCAATTTTCTTGTAATTGTCCCACTACTTGTTACCTTCTTATTCGTGGGTGTGTTTCCTGATAACTGCATAGTTTACATGTTTATAGTGTCAATTACATACTAGTTTTAGCTATAATTCTTGCATATTATCTTGTTATTACTTTTTTTTTCTATTTTATTTGTTTCTTTAGGCGAATCATCCGAAAATCAATGGAAATGGTGTTGAAAAGAGCTAAGAAGAGAAAAGGGTTCATTCTGGAGTTAAACTGAGAAGTTAGAGCCGAAGAGTACACTTTTGGAGTGGAAATCCAGAAGAATTTACGTCTAGGAAGTTCTCTAAAGCTAGCCTTAGACTTGGGAAGAGAATGAGAGTTTCATCAGATTTACGACTGGAAAATCATTTCGAACCAGAAGTAAAAGGAGGAATGTTTGATAGAAGTGTCAGGATCATATCTACGGCTAGGAAATCATCCCAACCCAGCCGTAGACAAGTCGAAGTGTTGAAACAAGAGTTCCAGACTCACATTAGGTTAGGAAATCACTCCTAACCTAGCCGTAAAATACTATGAAGAGATATTAAGATTTTAAAGGCATCATCTTGTAGAGGAGAAATAGACGAATCCAACGAAAAAACAATGAGGTCAATTGGACGTCATATGAAGGAGTTATGGCCAAAACAGTGAAGGAAGAAAGTGAGTTCCAGACTCAGTTACAGCCAGGAAAGCCAAAAAACTAACCGAAAATGACTGGAATTGGCCAAAACATCAGTTTAACCTATGGTTGGGTCGTGGGAGGAAACCTGGCTGTAACCGAGAGTTTTTTGTGCGAAATTGGACTTCTAAAAAGAGAAAACCTGGTGCCGGAAGGATTCTAAGCCCTAGATATTATGAGTACTATATAAGGAGACTCCGAAGACATTAAGAAGACACCTTTTACAACCTTGTACACAACTTTGCAAGTCTTGGAGGAGATCATCAATACAAGAAGAGGGGAAAGATAGGGTTTCGAAGTGGTTCCATTATCTATTTTCTTATATGTATATCATGGGTGCTTCTACATTCATGAGTAGATAAAAACCTAATTGATTGAGGATGAATTCTAAGTTCTAGACATGACTCGAGTTATTATATATGAATATATTTTGAAGTTCTTCACATGATTATCGTTTTTTTTAGTAATAAGAATGTTTATGCTTGATTAATAGATTGTTTAGATGGCCAACTAAATTGTTTTGTTAATTAATCTAAAGCTAGTAGGAGTTGGGTATCCGTAATAGTATCATAACATCTTACCTAAGTAGAGAACGTAAGACCTTACAGAGGGATTCTGTAGAGCAATTGCGTGTAAGAACAACACTAGAAAGTGGATCGAGCGTACTGAGTCTAACTATTAGGATCAAACCTAAATTCAAAAACCTTAAAGCATTCGATTGAGTTAAATCTTGTAAGCGAACCTCAAGGTGGCTCAGTTGGATAGAATCCGGTGACTAAGCGTACTTGTTACTCGGTGATAATAGGATTTTTGGGGATAACTAGGCGTACCTGCTATTTAACGGTTGGTGATAATCTGTGATGAATGAATAATAAATGAGTATACTAACTCAATGATTGTTTAGTAACGAAGAAGGATTTCTTGATCATATTTCTCCATATTGCTTGCATCTTAATCACTTTCAATTGCTTTGTCAGTTAATTTTGCCGTTGCTGCCGGGGAGCAGGTTGTTTTAGTTGTTATTTTTTTTCGTTTATTTTTGTTTTTAGATTTTTTTTTTTAGTTTTTAACTTTGTTTTCTAGATATTTTTAGTTTCAGGTACTTAATCTCTGGCGCCTAAACGTTGGGATTACCGAAGGTGCGGAATTCAAACTCGAACAAGATCCACATCTAGAAGAGATGGATGGTCCTTAACCTCCAGAGAAGAAGTTGCGATAGTTGACCTCTCCATGTTTAGATTCGCAACCACTGTGTATTAACACAGCTGCACCAGAAGTCGAATTTGATTCATCATTTACGTAAGTTCAAGGGATATGCGGGTGAGAATCCAAATCGTCATCTTCAACAGTTTCTGAACACTTTGACGAGTCTTAGTCATGGAACAGAAGACAGTGAAACGGATATGCTGCAATTCTTTCCATTCTCATTGACATACTTAGCAGAGGAATAGTTGTATTATCTTCCTCCAGGGAGTATTACAACATCGGAGGATATGAAAAAGCTATTTCTATAGAAGTATTTTCCTTCTTCTAAAGCGGCATCTGTTCGTAAAGAGATTAACGGCAACAAATTACTGGGGAGTCTCTTTATGAATACTAGGAGAGGTACAAACGGCTGTTGACAAGATGCCCAGACCACAACATCTATTCAACACTTATCATTCAATATTTATATGAAGGATTACTTCCGGAACTGAGAAACTTGATTGATGCAGCCGTAGGAGGTACACTTACTGAAAAGACGATCTCGCAGGAAACTAGTTTGATTGAGAGTACGCAGCAATTCTATACCAGGCATGACTCAAATTTAAGAAGAGTTAGCGATATACGGGATTCTTCACATATGGAACAACGGATGAGTACCATTGAAAAAGTTATTCATCGTATCGCGTCTGCAGTTATTCCTTCATATGAAAAGGAGGCCGAGGTTAATAATTTATTCCCTAATCCAAGGCCAAGGTATGATCCCTATTCTAATAACTATAATCCGGGTTGGAAAGATCACCTAAATTTCATCTATGAAAACAAGCAAGGTGCAGCTCCTATGCCACCAACTTATGGGCGACAAAGTGGTTGTTCAACAACCACAATTCCAACCCCAGCCTCAACCTCAACAAAAAACTCAGAGATCCATTTTAGAGGAGATGATGAAGGATATGATACAGAAGCAAGATGCGAGTGCTCAGGAACAGAAAGCAAACTCTCAGCGACAGGATGCAATTCTACAGAAATAAGATATGGCTACAAAAGGCTTGCAGATTCAAATGGGATAGTTGGATACAGACATGAATCAAATAAAGGCACAAACATCGACGAAGCTGCCATCACAACCTTTTGTGAACCCAATGGAGCATGTTAATGTTGTAACACTAAGGAATGAGAGGCAAGTTGAAGAGCCACAACAACAAGAAGAGGTTAGTGGCGACGTAAAAAAGGAAGTAGAGGTAGAAACTGTACCGAAGAAAAATCCAACTTCAATCGGACAACCTAAGGACACGGTTCCTACTTTTACCACACCACCTCCTTTTCCTAGTCGTTTCTCCAAATCCAAGAAAAAAGCTCAAGATAAGGAGATCATGGATATTTTCAAGAAGGTGCAAATCAACATCCCATTTATTTAAGTCATCAAAACTATGCCTAGATATTCCAAGTTCTTGAAGGATTTTTGTACAAAGAAGGATAGGTTGATTGCTAATGAAGTTACTAAGGTAGGCGAGAGTGCTACAACTATGCTGTTGAAGAGATGCTTGCAAAGTGTACGGATCCTGGAGGTTTTAAAGTGCCAATTACTATTGGTTAAGAGGTTTGAGCGTGCTTTAATTGATTTGGGAGCTTCAATAAGTGTTATGTCAGCTAATATTTATGACTCTTTGAATCTTTGACATTTAAAAGAGACGAGGATTATCATTCAATTAGCAAACAAGTACAATATATATCCTAAGGGACTCATGGAGGACGTGCTAGTTCAAGTGAATGAGTTAATCTTTCTGGTTGACTTCTATATTGTGAATATGCAGAATGGAGATAATTGTTAGTCTACTTCATTACTTATGGGGAGACCATTTATGAAGACTACTAAGACAAAGATTGATGTAGATAGTGGTACACTCACTATGGAATTTGATAGGGATATTATTCACTTTAACATATTTAAAGCCATGCGTTATCCTAGTGATGTTCACTCTGCTTTCTCTATCAATGTTATTGGTTTGCTAGCACAACAAATGTTTTATTTGAACAATGAAGATGAACTTGGAGTTGTGTTGTATAATAGCAATAAATTGGACGTTCATGGGCATCCAAACTTGGACGTTGACTTAGCCAAAGAGCTGGTGGAGATGTGTGGTGCATTAACGACACTACAAGAAGTTCAAACGGGTAATATCTCATAAATCTCTTTACCCGTAACTAATAAGGTTCCTTTACCTTCTCTTATGCAGGCACCTAAACTAGAATTGAAGTCGCTTCCTGATCACTTAAAGTGTGTTTATTTGGGTGATAAAGAAGATCTTCCGTTGATAATTACAAAGAACCTCACTCCCATACAAGAAGAACGTCTGCTTAGGGTTTTGAAAGAGCACAAAACGGCCATTGGTTGGACGATTGCTGACATCAAGGGCATTAGTCCATCTATGTGCATGCATAGAATCCTAATGGAAGAAGACGCAAAGGCAGTATGTGATGCTCAGTGTAGGCTTAACCCCCGAATGATGGAGGTCGTAAAGAAATAGATCCTCAAATTGCTAAGTGTGGGGGTGATTTACTCAATTTCCGACAGCAAATGGGTTAGTCCAGTACAGGTGGTACCAAAGAAGTCTGGTGTTACTGTTGTTAGAAATCAAGATGACGAACTTGTTCCTACACGAGTTCAAACAGGATGGAGAGTATTCATAGACTACAAAAAGCTCAATTCCGCTACCCGAAAGGATCACTTTCCTTTTCCTTTTATTGATCATATTTTAGAGAGGTTGTCGGGAAATTCACATTATTTCTTTTTAGACGGTTATTTGGGATACAATCAGATTGTTATCGGACCGGAGGATCAAGAGAAGACTATTTTTACTTGTCCTTTTGGTACGTTTGCATATAGACGAATGTTGTTTGGTCTTTGCAATGCACCTGCCACTTTTTCAGA
Organism: Papaver californicum; assembly: GCA_023531435.1. Taxonomy (NCBI): domain Eukaryota; kingdom Viridiplantae; phylum Streptophyta; class Magnoliopsida; order Ranunculales; family Papaveraceae; genus Papaver; species Papaver californicum. The sequence continues at coordinate 5,679,195 of JAJJMC010020972.1, read as the reverse complement.
GATGTATGGTTAGTATATTTTCTGACTATATGGAATGCATCATTGAGATACTTATGGATGATTTTAGTGTTTATCAAGGATTTCTCAAAAATCTCAATGCCGATGTGCAAGTTTTTACAAAATAAGGATACTTTTAACTTTGAAAAGGAATGCAAGGATGCCTTTGATAGATTGAAAGAGTTGTTGACAACTGCACCAATTATCATGTCACCTGATTAGAGTTTACTATTCGAGTTAATGTGTGATGCGAGTGACTATGCAGTTGGAGCCATTTTGGGTCAAATAGTGGACAAACTGTCCCACGTGATTTATTATGCATCTAGTTCCCTAAATAATACACAAATCAACAATTCTACTATCGAAAAGAATTGTTGTCTATAGTGTTTGCACTAGAATAATATAGATTATACTTGGTGGGAAAAAAAGTGGTTGAATATTTTGATCATGCGGCACTTAGATACCTACTTAAGAAGAAAGAAGCTAAGCAAAGCTTGTACGGTGGATTCTGTTGTTGCAAGAATTTGACATAGAAATTAGAGACAAAATGGTGTTGAAAATATTGCAGATCATCTTAGTAGACTTGTTGTTTATGAAGAAGAACTTCCCTTCCAAGATCGTTTCCCATATGAACAACTTTTTGATGCGTCGGAAAACCGACTTTGTTTTACCACAAGCGCACAGTGTCTAAAGATGTAGACAATAGCAAATACGGTTCGTTCCCACGAGGAGTTTGGATTAAAATATTTTTTTTAAGGTTTTTTTTTTATAAAGAATTAAATTAACTAATGAATTAAAATTATTTAATAAGATTTAAAAAAAAAACAGTACGAGGAAAATGTTAAGGTTCCGGGAATCCGTTGTAGGTCAGGGTTTAATTGTGTTCGTCACATAGGGTCTCAATTTTACTCATGTACAATATCAAATCTAGCTACTAATACACGGAAGATTTTTAATTAAGCACTCAAGAAAGAATTTTCAAAAAGAATTATTTGTTCTCAACGTAAAGTAGAATTTCGAAGTACTAAATATACGGGGCATAAAGAGTCAAAGAATATTCATAAAACGATTTAATACGAGGTTTCAACGAGTCCTTCTACTAATCAAACAATGAACTATACATGGCATAGAACATGAAAAATCATCGATACGGTAAAACGTTGAGAGAGAGACAAATTAATAATATTTAGTTCATACAGTTAAAAACCCGAGTTTCGAAACACAAATAAAAATCACCTCTACAAGTTCATCATTTCGCCCTAACAAGAGAATTAGCCCAACATGGCTTTCTCAAAAGCCATAAAAATTAATTTTAAGAAAAATAAACTAACCCTTTTCAGTGTTCCTTCGACTTCGTCAATTCTGTCTGAAAATCTTTGTACGTGAAGCTTGTCTCTGTCTGTAAGTATCTTGGTATATTGTCTGGGCACGTCCGAGTATATGGTCTAAGGTTCTGTATATCTCCCTGTCCATGAGAGAGTACTCTCGGCTTCTATTTATAGAGGTTAACTCCACCACCTCTTTTAGAGTTTAACAAGAATATGAATCCCAATATTCCACCGACCTAAAAACAATTTCCGTAATAAACACGGATTTCTTTTATAGGAAAGTTATGCACCAACTTTCCGTGTTTGGTGAGAACTCAGCAGCATGTGAACAGACTTCCCCTTTTCGTTACTTTTCTTTAGCAATACTCTAACTTCTCGTAAAAGAAACATGTCTCACAGCATCACAGGCTCCACTACTCGATCCATCACTGCTCACAGCGTCTCAGGCTCTACAGCTTCAACACCAACTGATTATCATCGTCTCTGGCAGCACAGGTTCAACACCAACTCTCCCAGCCACCATCACTGCCATGGCTAACTTTCACCCGTTGTGGAAAAAGCATCCAGGACCTCAACTCATTCATCTCTCACTGTCAATAACCAAACCATATATTTAAACATCAACATCATCTCGCTGCACCCTTCAAAATCAATATCAACCATTAACAGTCACCATGATCATCATGATGATCAACCGAAGCATTCTTTCACGTCTTTTATCATCACTGCCAGCTTCTCTCGAGCTTTGTAAATTACTGCCAACTTCATCTCCGACTCTTCTTTGCTACAACTGCCACTTCGATTCTTCCTTGCCCATTATCACAGCTTCACCATCTTTCAATGGCAGAAACCATCAGGTTCATCACAGTTGACAATGATCATCATTTGAGCTCTGTTCTTCCATAACTCTCAATTGTTTTGATTATCATCCATACTTCCCAACCACCTGTACAACCCAATGAATCCACTCACTCCCAAAAATCAGCATAACAAAACTAACCAGAGATTGATTTCTCTGTTCGTGAAGTGAGGGTGAAGAAGGTGCCACTTAGCAAGTTGACCGGTGGTGGTAGCATAATTCAAATATGGACAGCCCTGAACGGAATGGCTGGTGCCATTAACAGTAACCAATCAACTGTCAGTCTCACGAAACTGACAGTTGAAGTAATACTAGCTACCCCTTAGCGTACGACTGGGTGTAAATATCCGGTCACCTTGAAATGACCATTTTGCCCTTTTTCTTGTTTCGCTCATAACTTTCTCTTACGAAGTCAGAATGACCTCGTTCTTTCGCCGTTGGATTCGTAATCAAATTCTTTACAAGATGGAGGGTAGAAATACTGGAATATACTGAGTCCCTCTGGGTCTTTGGCAATTCTTCTCTTGTAAAGATCCATTTCACTTGTTTCAGAGACGCAACCTAATAAAACGCACAAACTAGAAAATTAATAATAAAACACGGTAATTCACACAAAATCTAGCAAATAAGAATAAGGAAATGATACTTAAAATGTATAAATTATGCACTTATCAAATTCCCCCACACTTTCCTTTTGCTAGTCCTCGAGCAAACTACAAATCTAAACTAATCTAAAATACAACTCCCTTTCGTTGAGGAAACGGTTTCACTTAGCATGTGTAACAAGCCTTTAAACCCCTAGGTGTCTAGTGGACGAGTTATAGTCTCGTGAGGGTTTACTAGAGATTTACCCACAAAACCTACTCCAACTTCTAAATATTCCAAAGCACTTACATCCAAAGAGCTACGAAGACATAAAGTTTCTGAACACTAACAATAAGAAGTTAGAAGTATAAAGAACATTATTCTCATGCTTAACTCTTGAGTTAGGAGAAAACCACCATGTAAAAGAATCTAGGTTCGAGAGTGGCCGAATATTTCTGCCTCACCAATAGGGTTTTATGAATTTGACACTCAAATGACGCACTTTATGGTTCACACATGTGTGCAGGCAGGAATGAAGATAGAAATCCTACACACGTTGAATGGTAGGAAGGAAAGGTAACCTTCTGAATCATATGGAGATGTTATCCCATAGAAAGTAGGACGAAAAAGAATCTCTTTTTATTGTTCTAGTGACCTCTAAGAAAGGAAATCAACCACTATGCAAAGATGGGAATGCTTACTTACCTTCTCATCCAATCGGCAATCAACACCACTCTCACAGTATCCAATAGAAACGTCTTCGGTCTTCAACTATAGATGATGAACTCTTGAACTTCGTAGAACATTGAATTTATAACTCATTTCCTCAATTTCTTGTTATTAGAAACTTCTCTATAGATTTCTTCTTCCCCACGGCCTTATTGAAAGAATACAAAAGAAAATCTAAACTAAAGCAATGATAATCGTTTTTTTTTTTTTTTGTTTTTTTTTTTTTTTTTTTTTTGACGTTACAATATAAACTGAAAAATGAAATTACTACGAGCGTGGGATAAAGACTTTACCACTTGATTCTGAACTTCACTAACTCACATCTTTTGATTTCTTTCTTTTTTGTACATAAGTCTTTAACATGTTAATTGTGTTGTTACTTTACTTGAATATGAAATTTGCTCTTTCTTAAACGGTTGCTTTTAAACCTTAACTGTCTTCAAATTTTCTTTAAATTTTTGATGTTCTGCTTGTTGATAATATGTTTCTATGGACCTGTTATTGTCGAGAGAATGGTGCCAACTGCAAACAAGACTACAAGATAGAGTTAGCAATTCTGATGACACCCTCATGATTGATGGAAATAGCACTCAAGAGATCAAAAAGTAGTGCTGAAATTGGTGCGAGGTTAGGTAGCTCATCATTCTACCCGGAATTTACGCAGATGTAACACTCTAAACGGACAATTTAAGGTTTGGTGCCTCACTCATGGGTATTGAATGATCAACAACTCTAATATTGTATTCTCTACCGGCAGTTTAAGTCCATTTTTTCAGCTTTAACCTCTCAACAACTAAGCACTCCGAATATAGTTCTCTAATAATTCTAAGTTCAGTTGCTTCGGTTAGAACTCCGTATGTACACGTAGCTAGAAGTATACTAAGTGACTCTAAAATATCTAAAAGTTAGAGGTTTTCATGCAAATAATTTCGAAAAAGTTAAAAAATTTCTACCTAAAAAAATGTATACTTAAGAACTCTATATGCTTACACTCCCCCACACTTAAACTTTACATTGTCCTTAATGTAAACTAACTCATCCAATGAAAAATCAAGATGGGAAATCCTAAAATGGCATAAAACAAGCAATCAAAAACTAAACAGATAAGGTGAAAGAAACAAATTTGATGGGTTGACTCCCATAAAGCAAATGATACTTGACTCCCTGCTAAAAAGAAACAAAAACGAAAATCCTACTAATATACACTAAACATGGTCTCAAATATTATTAGTCTTGATAAACCGGTCTTCGAGGAGGACAGTTTCCACCTCGGTGTTTTTAAACTCTAAATAGGGTTTCACTCTTTGTCCATTAACTTTGAAAACATTACCAGATTCTCTATTCTCAAGTTCGACAGCCCAATGAGGGAAAACTGCTTTGATATAATACGGGCCTGTCCAACGAGATCTTAACTTACCAGGAAATAAATGCAACCTAGAATTATACAAGAGAACTTTCTGTCCAGGTTCAAACGACTTTCGACTAATCGACTTATCATGAAATGCTTTAGTTTTCTCTTTGTAAAGCTTTGCATTTTCATATGCATCATTCCTAATTTCTTCTAACTCATTGAGTTGAAGTTTACGGTGATTCCCAGCTGTAGACAGATCAACATTAAAGGTCTTAATTGCCCAGTAGGCTCTATGTTCTAACTCAACAGGTAAATGACAATCTTTTCCATAGACAAGTCTAAAGGGAGACATCCCAATGGGTGTCTTATAAGCAGTTCGATATGCCCAAAGTGCATCCAATAACCGTGTAGACCAATCTTTACGATTAGGATTAACTGTTTTCTCTAATATCTGCTTAATTTGTCGGTTAGAAACTTCGACTTGACCACAAGTCTGGGGATGATATGGTGTAGAAACTTTATGTGTAATGGAGTACTTACTCAAAAGTGTCTTAAAAGATCTATTACAAAAATGTGATCCTCCATCACTAATAATGGCTCTAGGGGTACCAAATCGAGAAAATATGTATTCTCTAACGAACTTGATCACAACATGGCGGTCGTTCGTCTTGGTAGGTATCGCTTCTACCCATTTAGACACATAATCAACCGCTAATAAGATGTATACATAACCATTCGAAGTGGGAAAAGGTCCCATGAAGTCTATCCCCCATACATCAAATATCTCAACTATCAATATGGAGCTTAACGGCATCATATTCCTCCTAGTAATCTTACCTAACTTTTGACACCTATCACAACTCTTGCAAAACTCGTGAGAATCATAAAACAAGGTTGGCCAATAAAATCCACATTGTAAAATTTTTGCAGCAGTTTTCTTAGCACTAAAATGGCCACCACAAGCATAAGAATGGCAAAAAGTGACAATACTCCTAACGTCATCATTAGGCACACATCTACGTATAATATGGTCAGGACAATACTTAAATAAAACTGGATCATCCCAAAAGAAATGCTTAACCTTAGCTAAAAATTTAATTCTATCTTGTTTTGACCAATCTTCAGGTATTCGACCAATAGCAAGATAATTAATAATATCCGCATACCAAGGCAAGTGAGAAATAGCAAACAATTGTTTATCAGGGAACGTTTCATGCATAGGGACAACATCATCAGAAGACTCTAAAATGATCCTAGACAGGTGATCTGCTACTACATTCTCGGAACCCTTCATGTCCCGAATTTCTAAGTCAAATTCCTGTAGCAACAGTATCCATCTAATCAACCTAGGTTTAGTATCCTTCTTAGTTAAAAGGTATTTCAAGGCAGCATGATCAGAGAAAATAATAATCTTAGACCCTAAAAGATAAGGTCTAAATTTGTCTACAGCAAATACAATCGATAAAAGTTCTTTCTCAGTTGTTGAGTAATTTAATTGTGCATCATTCAAGGTCTTACTAGCATAGTAGATGACATGTTGTGATTTATTCTTGCGTTGTCCTAAAACAGCCCCAACTGCATAATTGGAGGCATCACACATAATCTCAAATGGAAGACTCCAATCGGGTGGTTGTATAATAGGGGCAGAAGTTAAAAGTAATTTCAGCTTCTCAAAAGCTGCAATACAAGTTTCATCAAAGACAAACGTAACGTCCTTACCTAGAAGGTTGCATAAAGGGCGTGAGATCTTACTAAAATCCTTAATAAAACTACGACAAAAACCTTCATGACCTAAGAATGATCTAACTTCCGTAACCGTACGTGGGAATATCAACTTAGAAATCAAATCAATTTTAGCTTTGTCTACTTCTATTCCCTTAGAAGAAACAATATGACCTAGAACAATTCGTGAATGAACCATAAAGTTACATTTTTCCTAATTCAATACTAGATTCTTCTCCTTGTATCTCACTAAGACAAGAGTGAGATGATGGAGACATTCACCAAATGACGACCCGAAAACAGAAAAATCATCCATAAAGACTTCAATAAACCTCTCTACCATGTCTAAAAATATGCTAAACATACAACGCTGAAAAGTAGCGAGTGCATTACACAACCCGAAAGGCATGCGTCTATATGCAAATGTACCAAAAGGACAAGTAAACGTGGTTTTATCTTGGTCTTCAGGGGCAATAAGGATTTGGTTATAACCGGAATAACTGTCTAAGAAACAATAATACCTATGTCCAGCTAACCTCTCTAGCATATGGTCAATGAATGGAAGAGGAAAATGATCTTTCCTCGTGACCTTGTTCAACTTCCTATAGTCAATACATACTCGCCACCCGGTGGTCTGCCGGGTAGGAACCAATTCGTTACTTTCATTCTTAACTACAGTGATTCCTGATTTCTTGGGTACAACTTGAACGGGGCTGACCCAAGTACTATCTGATATTGGGTATATGATTCTTGCATCTAAGAGTTTCAGAACTTCCTCTCTCACAACCTCTTTCATGTTAGGATTCAATCTACGTTGCATCTCTCTAGACGTTTTAGTATTTTCCTCCAAGTAAATATGGTGCATGCAATCACTATGACTAATTCCTTTCAAATCTGCAATTGACCAACCTATAGCCTCCTTATGTTTTCTAAGGACATCTACCAATCTTCCTTCCTGTTCTAATGTAAGATCAGAAGCAATTATAACAGGTAAAGTATCTACAGGGCCTAAGTAAACATATTTCAGAGTGTCTGCCAATGGTTTAAGAGTCAAGGTCGGAGCTTTCTCGACAGATGGAATGATTCGAGATTCGGGTAGGACTAGAGGTTCAATTTCAGGCTTCCATTTTTTATTGTCTAACAGTGGTGTGGAGTCTAACAAGGCGTTGACTTCAAAAATAACACTTTCATCATCAAAATCATGCCCAAATTGTGCTAAACAAGACTCTAATGCATCATCTATATGGTTCTGCAAGTAAGTTTCATGGACTATTTCATCAATAATGCAGACAGTTTCATGGTTATCAAGATCAGAGGAGAACGTGCAACATGAAAAACATTCACTTCCATCTTCCAACTACCAAAAGTAAGTTCCATAATACCATTCCTACAATTTATGATTGCGTTAGAAGTTGCTAAGAACAGTCGTCCTAAAATGATAGGAATGTGACCACTAGGGTCTGTCACAGGTTGAGTATCAAGAATTACGAAGTCCACAGGATAAACAAAACTATCAACCTGTACAAGAACATCTTCTACCACTCCTTAGGAATTTTAATGGACCTATCATCTAATTGGAGTGTAACACTAGTGGGCTTCAAATCACCAAGTCCTAATTGCTCATACACAGAATATGGCAAGAGATTCACACTGGCCCCTAGATCTAACAAAGCATGTTCAATCTTGTGTTGTCCTATAGTGCAAGCAATAGTAGGACAACCAGGGTCTTTGTATTTGGGTGGTGTTTTCTGAGTAATAATAGAGCTCACTTGTTCAGCAAGAAAAGCTCTCTTATGGACATTTAATTTTCGTTTAACAATGCACATATCTTTTATGAACTTAGCATACATAGGAATCTTCTTAATGGCATCTAAAAGGGGAATATTGATTTTAACTTGTTTGACCACTTCTAAGATATCAGTAGGGCTGGTTCCTTTCTTCTGGGATACTAACCTTTGGGGAAATGGAGCGCCAAGAACATAAGTGTTTTCAGATTTACCTCTTTCAGTTCCATTGGTTTCTTTTTATGTTAAGGGTATTTCCTGCGTAATAGTAGGTGGGTTCCTATCTGTCTCCTTCTCCTCAGGATCACTAAGATGGTTATCGATGACCCGGCCGCTTCTCAAAGTAGTGACGGCCTGGACATGATCTGAGGGATTAGCACCAGGTGTGCTTACCTCATATGACCCCTTTGGGTTAGCCTGTGTTTGACTTGGGAACTGTCCCTTGTCTCTCTCACTTATTTGGCTAGCAAGCTGACCTATTTGTCTTTCTAAGGTTGCTATGGACCTTGCAGTGTTCCTGTCCATATTCTCTAGTTGTTTTTGGGTGGCCTGCATATACATTTTAAGACTTTCTTCCATACTAGGTACTCTTTGGTTAGATGAATCAGTAGGACCGGATGGTTTCTGTGTATAATCACTAGTATTACTAGGTTGACCTTCATACTGACCTCTAGACCAGGAAAATTTAGGGTGTCTTGCCCAACCTGGGTTGTACGTATTGGAATACGGGTCAAATCTACGACGATTGTCTTGGTAGAGAGTATGGACTTGTTCTCCACCATCGTCATGAGTGGCTTGGTCCACAGACTCAACAAAAGGTCTAGATTTAGTACTAAGTTCTAATGATTCTAGTCTTCTTGTCAAAGAAGCTATTTTTGCTTCAGAATCGAATTCGATATCAACTCTATGCACCCCCTTTCTACTAGCTATTGACCTTATGGACTCCTTAGCCCCCCAATCCTGGGTTTTATCAGATACTTCATGAAAAAACTTATAACCCTCCTCAGGGGTTTTATCAGCGAAATTACCACCACATAGTGATTCTACCATGGTCATTGTTTTGTGATCTAATCCTTCGTAAAGAATCATAGTAAGTTTTAAGGTATCAAATCCATGGTGTGGACATTGCATCAGAAGTTCATGGAACCTTTCTAAATAATCCTGGAGAGATTCTTCATCTTGCTGCGAGAAACTATTAAGACTTTGACGTAAGGCTGTGATTCTATGCCTAGGAAAAAATTTATGCACAAATAACTTAGTCATCGCATCCCAAGTATGGATGGATGAAGATGGTAAAGCATCAAACCACGATTTTGCCTTATCTTTTAAAGAGAAGGGAAACAATCTCAATTTCAAATATTCATCGGTCAAGTCTTTAATTTTCAAAGTTCCACACAGTTCCTCAAATTCTCTAATGTGGGAGTAAGGGTGTTCATTTTCTCTGCCATAGAAGTTTGGCAAAGCCTGAATGGTATTAGTCTTAATTTCATAGTGGGCTTTTGTGGTAGGCAAGACAATGCATGACGGTTGAGAGACTCTAGTCGGGTACATGTAGTCTCTCAAAGTTTTAACTGGAGGGTCCACACCCCCATTATCGATTCTATCCATGAATAATGGATTATTTCTAACGAGACGATTATCCTGATCTCTATCCCAACCCACCTGTGTGTTGGGCATATACTAAAACTAAAAAAAAAATTAAAAAAAAATCCTAATTGGAAGGGAATTTTAAACAATCACAAGCAAGGCTGGCTCAACCAAATCACCTATTGAATCTAGCAAACAAAAAGCATGATGGCTCCACTTAGATTGTTTCTAGACCAGCTTATATTCTTTCGAAAGGCAACTAGTTACAGTTCTAGCAAACCTCTTATAACGATCCGAATTAGATTAAGTCGAAGAGAAACAGGATAAGCTCTAAGGAGCTTTGATAACCCTGTCTCTTTGGCAACTTTTCCCTGGTTACAAGGCGGCTCTAATCAACTTAAAATAATCTTCCTGAACTTCGAGTTAGGCTAACAAAGTAACCAATACAGTCCTTTTGAATGAGTTTCCTTTAAGCTCGTTACCCTATCAGTCTCTTTCTAGTCAAAATTTTAAGGTTTAGGTTCGCGTTTGGTAACGTGTTCCTAAAGCGGGCAAGAAGGAAACGGTGATGAAATCCGAGTCCTTATCTTATATGGCCAGTTCTTGCCCTTTACTAGAAAAGTAAATCTGTATTCAGGTCCTCAACATATATGCATACGAAGGAATACAGTAAACCCACTTGCAAGGGATTCGAGGGTTGATCGAATCTTACCTCACGTAACAAACGGGGGATGAACCGTTGAAGTCGACTCAGGCCACTGACTCCTGTGTCAGTGTACGATCCCAAGGGGCCGAGACAATATCGTAATTGTCGTCCTTCCCTGTGCAGTTTATATTTAATAATACCCTTCCGTAGGGTTTAAAAATAATAATAATAATGTCTGTAATGTCCAAAACTAAAAGAAAATTACAAAAATAATCAAAAATTTCCTAATACAATTTTATAAATTAAATTAACTAATAAAAATCCTGAAAAGTAAAAATTAACTATTTGTCTTCTTTTACGTTCTTTCAGCTTTAACTTTACTCCAAGTCTTTTAATTACCAAAATCTTTGGCTCAATTTCTTTTCGTTTCCGTTCCCAAAACCTGTAGCAGCAGATCAATACCAAAAAAGCGTAAAAGCGAACAAAATAATAAAAATCTAAAAATAAAATTTAATTGAAAAACAACTCCCCGGCAGCGGCGCCAAAAACTTGATGCGTCGGAAAACCGACTATGTTTTACCGCAAGCGCACAGTGTCGAAAGATGTAGACAATAGCAAATACGGTTCGTTCCCACGAGGAGTTTGGATTAAAATATTTTTTTTTAGGTTTTTTTTTTATAAAGAATTAAATTAACTAATGCATTAAAATTATTTAATAAGGTTTTAAAAAAAGTACGAGGAAAATGTTAAGGTTCCGGGAATCCGTTGTAGGTCAGGGTTTAATTGTGTTCGTCACATAGGGTCTCGATTTTACTCATGTACAGTATCAAATCTAGCTACTAATACACGGAAGATTTTTAATTAACTCAACCTAAAGTAGAATTTCGAAGTACTAAATATACGGGGCATAAAGAGTCAAAGAATATTCATAAAACGATTTAATACGAGGTTTCAACGAGTCCTTCTACTAATCAAACAATGAACTATACATGGCATAGAACATGAAAAATCATCGAGACGGTAAAACGTTGAGAGAGAGACAAATTAATAATATTTAGTTCATACAGTTAAAAACCCGAGTTTCGAAACACAAATAAAAATCATCTCTACAAGTTCATCCTTTAGCCCTAACAAGAGAATTAGCCCAACATGGCTTTCTCAAAAGCCATAAAAATTAATTAAGAAAAATAAACTAACCTTTTTCAGTGTTCCTCCGACTTCGTCAATTCTGTCCGAAAAACTCTGTACGTGAAGCTTGTCTCTGTCTGTAAGTATCTTGGTATATTGTCTGGGCACGTCCGAGTATATGGTCTAAGGTTCTGTATATCTCCCTGTCCATGAGAGAATACTCTCGGCTTCTATTTATAGAGGTTAACTCCACCACCTCTTTTAGAGTTTAACAAGAATATGAATCCCAATATTCCACCGACCCAAAAACAATTTCCGTAATAAACACGGATTTCTTTTATAGGAAAGTTATGCACCAACTTTCCGTTTTTGATGAGAACTCAGCAGCATGTGAACAGACTTCCCCTTTTCGTTCCTTTTCTTTAGCAATACTCTAACTTCTCGTAAAAGAAACATGTCTCACAGCATCACAGGCTCCACCACTCGAACCATCACTGCTCACAACGTCTCAGGCTCCACAGGTTCAACACCAACTGATTATCATCGTCTCTGGCAGCACAGGTTCAACACCAACTCTCCCAGCCACCATCGCTGCCATGGCTAACTTTCACCCGTTGTGGAAAAAGCATCCAGGACCTCAACTCATTCATCTCTCACTGTCAATAACCAAACCATATATTTAAATATCAACATCATCTCGCTGCACCCTTCAAAATCAATATCAACCATTAACAGTCACCATGATCATCATGATGATCAACCGAAGCATTCTTTCACGTCTTTTATCATCACTGCCAGCCTCTCTCGAGCTTTGTAAATTACTGCCAACTTCATCTCCGACTCTTTTTTGCTACAACTGCCACTTCGATTCTTCCTTGCCCATTATCACAGCTTCACCATCTTTCAATGGCAGAAACCATCAGGTTCATCACAGTTGACAATGATCATCATTTGAGCTATGTTCTTCCATAACTCTCCATTGTTTTGATTATCATCCATACTTCCCAACCACCTGTACAAACCAATGAATCCACTCACTCCCAAAAATCAGCATAACAAAACTAACCAGAGATTGATTTCTCTGTTCGTGAAGTGAGGGTGAAGAAGGTGCCACTTAGCAAGTTGACCGGTGCTGGTAGCATAATTCAAATATGGACAGCCCTGAACGGAATGGCTAGTGCCATTAACAGTAACCAATCAAATGTCAGTCTAAAAAAACTGACAGTTGAAGTAATACTAGCTACCCCTTAGCGTACGACTGGGTGTAAATATCCGGTCACCTTGAAATGAACATTTTGCCCTTTTTCGTGTTTCGTTCATAAATTTCTCATACGAAGTCAGGATGACCTCATTCTTTTGTCATTGGATTCGTAATCAAATTCTCTACAAGATGGAGGATAGAAATCCTGGAATATACTGAGTCCCTCTGGGTCTTTTTGCAATTCTTCTCTTGTAAGGCTCCATTTCACTTGTTTCAGAGACGTAACCTAATAAAACGCACAAACTAGAAAAGTAATAATAAAACACGGTAATTCACACAAAATCTAGCAAATAAGAATAAGGAAATGATACTTAAAATGTATAAATTATGCACTTATCACTTTTCTCACTAGAAGAATCAGCACCTTGGTACGTTGATATAGTGAAATACTTAGTTACAAGGCAAGTACCTAGTATAATGTCTAGTTTTCAAAATCTAAAAATTAAGAGATAGCCAAACAGTATGTGTGGGATATGCCCTACTTGTGGAAGTACTGTGCTGATCAGATTATCCGTGGGTGCGTACCTAACTCTGAATTTCAATCCATTCTATCATTTTGTCATTCTTATGCCTGTGGTGGGCACTTTGGTTCTAAACGTACCACTCTCAAAGTCCTTAAGAGTGGATTTTATTGTCCCACTCTATCTGAGGATGCATATGTTTTTTGTAAATATTGTGATAGATGTCAATAAACATGCAATCTAGGTGCTCGAAATCAAATGCCACTCACACCGATTCTTGTTGTAGAAATATTCGATGTGTGGGGAATTGATTTTATGGGCCCTTTTATTAATTTGTATGGAAAATTTTATATACTTCTTGCTCTGAATTAAGTTTAAAAATGGGTGAAAACTAAAGCCACCCCTACTAATGATTCTCAAGTTGTTTGTGAGTTTGTGAAGAAAAATATTTTCACTAGACATGGCACATCACGTGTGGTTATTAGTGACGGAGGATCATATTTTCAGAAATCCTTCCATGCTTTGCTCAAGAAGTACAACATTACTCATAAAATCGGTACGCCTTACCACCCACAAACTAGTGGGAAAGCTGAAGTTTCAAATCGTGAGATCAAATCCATTTTAGAGAAAACCATCAATACTACACGGAAAGATTGGAGCTTGAGACTCAATGATGTATTATGGGCATATAGAACGGCATACAAGCCACCGATTGGAATGTCTCCATATCGGTTGGTTTATGGAAAAGCTTTTCATCTCCCGGTTGAACTTGAATATAAGGTTTTATGGGATGTAAAAATGTGCAACATGGAGTATGATAAAGCGGGGAAACAAAGGAAACTACAAATTAATGAGTTAGAGGAGATACGTAATAATGCTTACAAGAGTTCTCATATATACAAAGAGAAGACTAAGATTTTCCATGAAAAGATGATTTTCGAAAGAATTTTGTTGTGGGACAAAAAGTTCTTTTATATAATACTCGTCTTCGTTTATTTCCTGGAAAACTAAGGTTCCGACGGATTGGGCCGTTTTTTATTACTAATATTTTTCCTCATGGTGCAGTTGAGATTACTAATACGAAAAACAGGAATAATTTCCAAAGTCAACGGCCATACATTGAAGCCTTATTACGAAAACTTCCCTACAATGTAGACGTGATTAAACTTGAAAATTTGCTCCCTCTGGAGGAGTAATACGGGCTAGTAGAGAGTCGGGATGACGACTTTAAATGAAGTGATACATGGGAGGTAACCCATTGGTTTTGCATTTATATCTTTATCTTTTGATTTTTGTTAGTTTTCCATATCATATTAGGAATTTCTCATCTTGATTTACATTGGAAGAGTCAATTAACATTGGGGACACAGTAAAGTTTAAGTGTGGGGAAGTGGTTAAGCATATAACTTTTGTAGAATTTCTTAAACTTTTTGTATATATTTGCATGAAAACCTTCAAATTTTAGAGATTTTAGAGTCACTTTGTGCATTTCTAGCTAAGTTTACATACAGAGTTCTTACAGAAATAACTGAACTTAGAAGTATTAGAGAAATATATTCTGAGTGCTCAGTTGTTTAGAGGCTATAGATGACAAAAATGGACTTAAATCGCTGGTAGAGAATTCAGTATTAGAAAAGATGATCATTCAATACCCATGAGTGAGGCACCAAACCTTTAATTCTTTGTACCTGTCTAAATTGTCCGTTTAAAGTGTTTCACCTATGCAAACTCCAGGTAGAATGATGAGCTACCTAACTTAACACCAATTTCAGCACTACTTTTTGATCTCTTGAGTGCTAATTATATCAATCATGAGGGCGTCATCAGAATTGCTAACTCGATCTTGTACTCTGGTTTGCAGTTGGCACCATTCTCTTGATAGACACGTTTTCGTGTCTTATTTGATCTCAATTTGTATATTGTTAGTTCTCATTTGTGTACTTATATTGTAATTTTATTGTGGTTGTAGGTATTTTTAAAGAAATAAACATTTGGGAAAAATTGGCTTAAAAAGTGTTAAAAGCACCCCCCAGCAAAAGTGTTAAAGGCACCTTCATATTGGATTAGGGCACCCCTCATGTGGATAAAGGCACCCACTTCTTTGAATTTGAATTCAAAAGTGGCGGGAAAATAATTAACTCAAAATATTCCATCTGCGTGAATTAGTGAAGAGTATTTGAAGAGATTTTTACAGCTTTTATGACAAGATATCTTCTTGTCTTATTAATGAATCGTGCACAAAGTGAAAACTTGAAGGATAACCAAGAGAATCTCCTGAAAATATGAAAATCAAATCGGGGATTATTCTCGGCTTTTATTGAGAGGAATTCTTTCGGGATATGGCAAGGAAACAAGGAAACAACAAGCCTCACCAACATTCTGTCTATTAAATATGATCGAGAATCAATGGAAAAAGAGAAACAAATGAGGACAAAAAAATCACGAGAAATATTTTCTTCCCGTGAATTTTTTGTGAGGATTGATTGAAGATTTGGAGGAGTTATTACGAGTTGGGGAGGCTGCACTATAAATACAGAAGCTCTGGGAATATTTAAGGGAGGTTCTGGAGAGCCAAAATCGAAAATCAGAAGTTTCTAGAAAAATCAGCTCGTGATGATCATAATGAAGAAGATGAAGAAAATGTTGCCAAAAGTTTGAATAAATTGTTGCCGTAGCTGTGTATCCACGTCGCCTATTCTTTTGAATTCAGCTCTTTTGTAACAGTTAGCAACAGTGATTCTGTAACGTTTATAAACGTTGCAAACTCACTGTTTTCACTATTTTCATTCTTTTTCATTATTTTTAAGCACTTTGAGCCATGTACATATCTTGTGAGGGTGTTTTGAGAATGATGAGCTAAACCCCATTTGCTGAGGTGACGGAGGAAGCCATTGTTTCAATAAAAGTGGTACATTTCTATTTTTAATTAATTTTTGCAATTTCTTTTATGATTATTTGCCTTGATTAAAAATTTGATTAAATGATTTTTATTAAGCAGTTGTGATTTCGTTAGATGGTATAAGATTTTCCTAGGGTTTAGATATTCCATGCTTTTGTTATACAATTGTTATTCTAGAAATCTACTTATTGCAATATTTTAGAATCAAATTAAACGAAAGAATTGCATGAATATTGAGTAGATTGAATCACCTTAATTGGTTAATGGTGAAATCCATAACCTCAGTAATTTGTGAATATCATTTTCATCTTTTGTGCATATTTGTAGTTTAAAAAATTAGTTTATTAAAATCTAAATTCAGTCTTCACAAGTCCGAGAATCGAACCTATTTTACCACTATTAAAAATTACATCAATTTTTGACGCCGCCAACGCGGACTTGTTTTTAGAATTGTTTTTAGATTTTTTTTTTTAGGTTAATTAGTTTAGTTATATTTTTTTATATTTATTTTTACTTTGTTCTATTTTACGTTCTTTGGGTATTTCTATTTTTGCTACATGTTTGGATCTTGGATTGAAAGAAAATAAAGCCAAAGACTTTGGTGATCAAAGACTTGAAGTTAAAGTTAAAGACTTGGAGTTAAAAGTTAAAGCTTAAAGAACGGAGAAGAAGACAAAGACTTTTACTTTTAGATTTTATTTTTATTAATTAGATTTATTTTATTTTTTAGATTTTGTTTCTTTAGGATTTATTAATTAGGAATTTTTATTATTTCTATAATTTTCTTTTATTTTGGACACTTTTTGGACTTTATTTTGGACTTTGGACATTTTATTAATTTTTAAACCCTACGGAAGGGTATCAAATATAAATTGCACAGGGAAGGACGACAATTACGATATTGTCTCAGCCCCTCGGGTTCGTACACTGACATAGGAGTCGGTGGCCTGAGTCGACTACAACCGATTCTTCCCCCGTCTGGTACGGGAGGTAAGACTCTAACCACCCATGAATCCCCTGTCAGTGGCTTTTCTGTATTCCTTCGTAATGCTTATATGTTGAGGACTTGAATACAGAATTAATTTTCTAGTAAAGGGCAAGAAATGGCCATATAAGATAAGGACTCGGATTTCATCACCGTTTCCTTCTTGCCCGCCTTAGGAACACGTTACCTAACGCGAAACTAAGCCTAAAATTTGACTAGAAAGAGACCTATAGGGTAACGAGCTTATTGGAAAATCATTCAAAAGGACTATATTGGTTACTTTATTAGCATAACTTAAAGTTCAGGATGATTATTTTAAGTTGATTAGAGCCGCCTTGTAACCCAGGGAAAAGTTTCCAAAGAGGCAGGGTTATCAAAGCTCCTTAGAGCTTATCCTGCTTCTATTCGACTTAATCTAATTCAGATCGTTCTAAGAGATTTGCTAAAACTGTAACTAGTTTCCTTTTGGAAGAATAGAAGCTGGTCTAGAAACAATCTAAGTGGAGCCATCATGCTTTTTGTTTGCTAGATTCAGTAGGTTTGATTTGGTTGAGTCGGCCTTGTTTGTGTATGTTTAGAACCCCTTCCTGTTAGGATTTATTTTCTTAGATTTTTTTTGTAAATTTATTAGGATTTTTTTTAGAAAATGTCGAACTGGTATTATGAGGACCAATACAATGAATATCCGACTGAATTTCAAAATAGACATTATCCATGCTATCAACATAGTGTGGATAGTACTTGGGACCACTACCAACCTTCTGAAGGTTATGGTTCATACCAAGGTGATCCCAATTACTATTCATACATGCACCCGTCTTTTGAACATGAAAATGAGCAAAATTCGAGTTCTTTGTCTTGGAGGGATGACCTAGAGCAGTTGCAACCTAGTACTCATCATAAACCTATTACACCTCTAGAAGAATCACTCAAGAAGCTATCTGAGATAACAAATAGTTTGGCATTAAGTGTGGGGAGAACAATTAGTAGTCCAACTCTTTCTCTAGAAGAATCCCTCAAGCAGATAGCTGAGTATAACAAGCAAATAGCTGAGAATAACAAGCAGATGATTGAGGATAGAAACAGGTTCATGTTAAGTATGAATGAAATATCTGCAAAGAATAATATTTCTCAAAATGATCTTAATTGCCAATACAGTATTTCCACTTTTACCCTTGATAATAATGATGAATATTTACCTAATTTATAGGACGAGGTTAGAATAGAAGACACTACGTATTTAGAAAAAGTTCAAACATCTTCATATTATTATGATGATGATTATACTGTTGATGAAGAAATCCGTAGTCATAATGACGAGGAAATTGAGCATAATGATAATAATGTTGTCTCTAGTTTAAATCCTAATAATATTAATTATTATTCACCTATTCAAAAGGAAGAGGATTTGACTAGAGATAACATTACTTTGGACGAAGTAATATTTCCTTGTTCGTATGAGTATGATGATGTTTTAAAGGAACAAGTTTGTCCTGAGACTAGTGATTTGAAGTCTAACGACTCGAAGACAATAGTCTCTGACGAAGATGATAGACTCATAGAGAATTTTAACGTAATAGAGGATGATTTGGTTCAGGTTGATAGAATTGTTTCCCCAGTGGATTTTGATATCTTAGACACCCAACCTTTTCAAGTCCCAGAGGCTCAAGTACCAGTGATCTTAGGTCATCCCTTTTTAGCTACATATAATGTCGTCATCAACTATGGAAATGGAATAATTAATTTTTCTTTTGGTAACATGACTATTGAACTGAATCTATTTAGTATGAATAGACAACCTTCTTGTAAGATCTATGATTTAGAAGAAGTGAATGTAACTGGCACTTCAGTTCAGAAATCTTTACCAAACACTTTGTTAGAAGATCCATTAGAGAAATGCCTAGCCCACTTTAGGTTTGATGTTGACGATGATAGTGTAATTAATGAGGTGAATAATCTGTTAGATTCTGCACCTTTGATGAACACTTATAATATATGGAAAGCTAAGTTTGAACTTCAACCAGTTTATAAGTCTACCTTATTTCCTTATTTAGAGGAAGCTGAATGTAGTTCTGACCTTAAGGACCCTAGAATCCAACCAACAGTTTTTAGTTCATCTGAGAGTAATGTCCACCCTAAGTTTGGGGGTACCGATGATTCTTGTGATTGTCAAGTATCCCTTCTTAAAGTCTCTCACTTGGGACTTGACATTTGTGCCTCTACCATATTGCGAGATTATCTTCATACACTTTTTCCTGAGCCTAATTGTATCCAAAAAGAAGTTCAGTTGATAGAAACCCATCCTCTGGTTGATGTGGTTTACCCAGGCGATGATACCAATATTGAATTTGTTTTCCCACCAAAATATTTTCTTCTATATGTGGGAAAGTATGAATTTCAAATGTGTCAGTTACTAGAGTTTGAAACTAAACCTAATTATTATAGAAAATTAGAATCGACACATCTTCTCAAGAATGACCACCACTTTCGTGTTTTCAATTGTGGTCAGCTGTTCTGATCAAATCTGATTGACGTTAGGGACCCACAACTTTTCAGGTTATTATTATATGGTCCGTAAGTTGTGGCTAATCTTTTCTTAGTCTGGCTGAAGACTTTAAACTTAGCACTTCTTGGGAGGTAACCCATGCTCATGCAACACGGTAATATCCTTCCTTATCCTTTTCTTCAAGTGGTAACAGTTTCTCCTTGTTCATGCTTTTAATCATTTATTTTTAGAACATTGAGGACAATGTTAGATTTAAGTTTGGGGGTATGCGAGAAACTTTTAGTTGCAATTTTAAACTTCAGAGTCTAGAAACTTGTGAACAATTCAGGGTGACACTAACCATTCTAGGTAGATGGAAACTTAATTTTTTTTCTATAGGAATTGGTGTGCCCAGCTAAATGGTCTATTCATAAAAGGATTCCTAGCTCAGGTGTTAGAAATAACATGATAGTTGTCACCATATCTCGGAATCTATCTTGACCATATCACTCTCTGTTTTTATTTTTGCAATTTTTGTGTTTCTCTAAGTGATTTGGTGGGGCACCAGTATCAAATTGTTACCACTGCCAGGATGAAGTGTTTGAGATCAAGCCCCATTATTATATAAGTTAGATTATTATTTTCAAAAAAAGAAAAAAAAAAGATTGACATTTTGATAGCAATACATGTGTGTTCTCCCTGTCTCCGTCGCCTAAGCAAGCGTGGAATGCAGGATCCATGAGAACTATAATATTTTTAATAAATCGACCGCTGGGACCCTTGTATATACCAGCTGAGTCGATAATTATTAAGACTAGTGGGAGCGTATCCTAAGTCATTCATCCTGGCACTGTCCTTCAGACAGATATGAGAAACACTGTTCACCTTAGTCAACACACGCAAACTTAATTTTTTCTATATCCATCTTCTAATCTTTTCATGTGATTGAACATTGATAGATTTTGAGTATCGTGGTTGAAGAATTATCTAAGTAGAGTTTTGAATCCTTGTATGAATTTTAGTATGCTGAGTGCAGACTCGCGTACATCAATCGGACTCATATAGGGTAATGATTCCATAGCCGAAGAACTTAGTACGCCAACTAAATAGTTTGTTCAGTGTTTCCCATTAATCGTTCACAGGTAGCTAGGGTTTGGAGTAAGAGTTTTGTGGGTACACCTCTTGTAAACCCTCACGAGACTAAAACTCGTCTGATAGGGCAACTGATGTGGTTTTAATAGTGGTAAATAAAGGAGTTCGATTCTCGAACTTGTGAAGGTAATGATTTTAGAAAATATTGGA
>JAJJMC010020972.1:5560742-5628086 GCA_023531435.1 Papaver californicum | reverse complement strand
AGAAGTTTCCAGAGCATCCCAGCAAATTGCAATTGGAAAAAGTAAGATTTTTTTTTTTATTTTAATTTTATTTGGTGGAGGTTTGTAATTTGTTTAGTGTTAAATATAATTGTTTGTTGGATTTTAATGTAGGTCGATAAAATCGCTTTAGATTCATTGAATGACAATGCAGAAGTACATTTTCAAAGGCTGGAACCTTGGGTATCGGTAGGTGCTTATTTTAGTTTCACGTTGTTCGTGTTTACAACGTTTTATATGAACACGACTTTACCGTCTAGTTGTTCATTTAAGTAGGCAAGGGACATGAGAACTCAGGAGCATATACCAGCAGATGTTTTATCCAAGAATGTAATATGAAGTTTGCATGATATAAGCTAACCGAGTAGAATTTAACATCCGTTTTAATTATTCACACAGCTGCTTTTAGATTTAATGGCATTTCGAGAAGACGCCCTACGTCTTATATTGGACTTGAGCAGCACAGTTATAACGTTGCTGGTGAGTTCTTGCTCTCTATTTTTTTTATACATTAAGGAAGATGTTTGCTACATAATGTCCTAAACTGAAGGTTCTACATTTTTCTTTTTGCAGCCTCTTCAAAATTCACTGATTTTGCATGCGTTCATGGACTTGTTCTGCTCCTTCATTCGTGTTAGTCTATTCTCTGAGAAGGCAAGTCCAAATTCTTCTATCTCTTATATTTGCTATTTTGTTTTTGGCTTTTGCCACCACTGTTTCCATCTCTACATTATGTGTGCATAACCAGTGTTTTGATGCATGTGAATGCTCATCTTTGACACTTGAGGATGATATATGAGTGATAATCCGAGAATGACCAGTTACGCATAAAACAAATATGGGAACAGAGAATCATCTTTTTCTCTATTAACCTTGAATCCAATATTACGGAGAATAGAGTTATCTACTCAAAACCCTTATATTTAGATTTTAGAATAATGTTCTTTTAGGTGAATACAAAATCCTATTAGGCTAATATTTTATTTAGTTATTTACTTTATGTATTGACAAATGTAACTTAGTAGTTATGCTTTTGTGAAGATGACAGACACCCGAATTGTACAATTCCATAACCGATGTTCTGAAATTGATTTCTGTGATGAGAAGAAATTATTCTGGAATGGGTTCCCATCTGGGGCTGAATGTCCATATCTCCATGTTCATTTTTAGATTCAAATTCCATGAGTCGAGTAAAAGTACCTGCATAAATTGGTTTACAACTTCACTGTGAGAGATACATGACATTATCATCCAATCTGATGGGCGTGGACTGCATCTATTGGTTGTTCATCTAGCATTGGAATTACCCAAACAACTTCATTGGTTAATGCTGCTGCCAAACTTGATGAGTATATGGTTTTGAGTCTTTTGACGCTTCACTACCATGTTGGAAAGCCACTCTACCAGCTCAAAACATTTGAAGGAGCCATAGTGTTTTGCATCGTTTAAAGTAATGGAGTTGGGCTACATTTTTCCGAATACCTGGACTATGAATGGCTTACTTTTTCTTGGTGAAGATGATCACCTCTTCCATCTAAAAATGGAATAGATGCTCTTCTCCATGCTGTCTTAAAACATGTGCTGAGACTGGGAGCAGTTTACCAAGTGTGGACTACCAAGTAGATCATTATTGGTCTATCGGTTTTACGTTTGACTTTGAATCAAAATAT
This sequence comes from Papaver californicum, assembly GCA_023531435.1. Taxonomy (NCBI): domain Eukaryota; kingdom Viridiplantae; phylum Streptophyta; class Magnoliopsida; order Ranunculales; family Papaveraceae; genus Papaver; species Papaver californicum. The sequence continues at coordinate 5,626,398 of JAJJMC010020972.1, read as the reverse complement.
TGCTGCGTTAGAGTAAATGAGTTAGTTATTGTCATGCAATGGTCTGATTGATGATTTATCAGTGGATCATCCTCACCAAAACTATTTATACCTTGAGCCAAGAACCAAAGTTTCAAATTCTTAAACGATAACTCCAATTTTAAGCTATAGAAATACTGGAAATTGATCACTGGTTTAACATTCTTAACCTGTAAATGAACACTACAATGAGCTGACAACGATGTTCTAACTCAGCAATGAAATGAGAAGTTGATTACAATGAACTTTTAAAACATGGTTGTGCCCACCAATTGAGAGTGAGCCAAGGTCTTCTGTTCCATGATGTAGATATCCTCGTCATGGAGAACTCTTTCGACTAGAACTCGACAACAGGTTAACGTAGTGTTGTAGTTCTGCGTCATCATTGCTAGTGTATCTGCATTTGGTGGGATAAGGGAGTTTTGGAATGTCTGATTGTGTAAGAAGATGCCAGGAGGTCATCCTCACAAGATTTAGACCGAGACATTTCATCTCTGGCTAATCCTGTATAGGCGTTGGATGTTGACCTCAGTCACATACCTTTATATATGTATTTGTATTGTGGAGTAGTGTAGTATGGTAAAATAGGTAGTGTTTAGGGTGCGAAGCAGTTTCAACAGTCCAGAAAATGAACATGTGCACCATCTCCATGCATGCAAAGAATTTAATAGACCTTTTGTTGAAGGACACTACTATTCTCTATTATTTATTTGTGTTCTTTTTTGTTGCATGCTAATCAAATGGTGTTGCATGGCATAGATACCGAGGAAAATGCTGCTGCAGATGTATAACCTTCTGCATGCGATGTTAAGAAATGGTCGAGACTGTGAGTTTTATCATAGGTAGTGGACATTTTCTGCTGAATTATACAAATTTCGATTTGATTGGCTTATTTCATAAGTGTATCCGGAGGGCTTCCTCCATTGGGCTTTGTTGTTCGGTTGTGGCAATTATCGTATTTGTATATTTATGTATGTCTTCAGTTATTACTTAATAAAATAGTTCTTCATTCGTGATTCTAAGTTGCACTCAATTTCTTCCTCTGTTATGATGGCAGATTGGTTCAATTTGTAGATTCTTACGATCCACCAATTAAAGGCTTGCATGAGGATCTTAATTTTGTCAGTCCACGCATTGGGGAGGTAGGCCTTTGATTTTTCTTACCTCAACATAGGTTCAAACGACCTCTTTCTTGACGAGTGCGACACATTTATTTATTTTTGTCCGTTGAAACCTGTTGTGTTCTTGTTCTTTTTTTTTCATTAATTATTATTAACAAATTATAGAATTTTTTTTGTTAGACTCATGTGTAATAGTTTGGACGATGGTACAAATTATAGGCTTATCTGGGCGGAAAATAATTATATAAGAGAAGGGTATAGATATTATTTATTGTTAGGTGCTTCCTGACTAGCCAACTTGGCACGGTCACTTTTGGAGGAGAAACTTTGTATTCTTGGGACCTCCGCACTGCCTGGTTGGAACTAAGGGGTCCCAATAGCTTGGACCTGAGAGGCTGAAAAAACAAGATTACAAAAATACTGTAGAAAGTAAATGTAAAACACCACTCAATGAAACAAACAATACAGAGCTTACAAAGGAACTCATGTAGTTGAATTTGTATAATTTAGGTCAAGTTGCCCCATTGTTTGCTCACCTAATGATAAGTTAGTGCCACATACTCATAGAAGAAAAACTCCCTCGTTTTCATTTTTTTTCTTTCTATATTGCATATCTACTTTTTTTCACTTAGTTCTCAGCATCAGCGAACTTGAGAAATGTTAATATACTATATTTGCGTATAACTTAAAATTTACAATGTCATGGTTGAAACTTAAAAGTCTTACGTTTCTTTTTCAGGTTTTAGAGGCGGTTGGTCCTATCATCTTTTTATCTACTGATACCAAGAAGTTGAGAAATGAGGGCTTCTTAAGTCCCTATCATCCTCGTTACCCAGACATACTCACTAATACTGCTCACCCAATGGTAAGCTTCTTTTTCTTCAGTGTTGTGCATTCTGGAAGACAACAGAGCTTGATAAACTTAAAATGAACCTTACACGCTCCTATCAGGTTTAATTGTTGTTTTCTATAATTTTGTTGTTTGCTTTTTTTTTGGCAGAGGGCTCAAGATTTAGCAAATGTAACTTCTTACCGAGACTGGGTCCTATTTGGGTATCTTGTTTGCCCCGATGAACTGCTTCGTATCACAAGCATTGATATTGCTCTGGTATGCATTGAGAGTCTCTTACTTCACGGTTTTTGCTTCCTTTCTTTACGTATTGAAAATTGATTAAAAATAAGTTGGCACAGTCATATTTAATTTTGGGGATGCATTTCTTCCATTATTTAAATACCTATTGTTTAAAAGATGCTTGTTGGGTTTCACTGACATAATTAGATTTAAATAATCTTTTCTTAAATTACTTATTTTCAGGTAGCACTAAAGGAAAATTTAATCCTAACACTGTTTAGGGATGAGGTGAATTATTATCTATCCCCTGGTAAATTTTGTAGTCGTGTGCTTGGACATGTTAATCAGTGTTCTCCTTGTAAACATGCAGTATATTTTGTTGCATGAGGATTATCAAACATACGTTTTACCGAAGATATTAGAATCCAAAAAGATGGCAAAATCTGGGCGGGCAAAGCAAAAGGAAGCAGACCTGGAGTATAGTGTTGCAAAGCAGGTAGAGAAAATGATAAGGTACAAAATTTTCGTACTACTGACTATAAGGAGTCTTTCTTACTTCCGAGAAGAAAATATTGCTGACAAAGTTAAGGGTATAGATGGTCGAATAACTTACTGTTAATTGTGACAGGTGAAAAACACCAAAATTCTGTGCATTTCTCGAAAGTTTAAACTCTCGTACTTCGTAGAATTGTTATTATCTTTCCACGTTGGCTTCATACATGCATTAGAGACTTGTCATGGTATCAGATTTTGAGTGGAGGCGGGATACTATATCTTGTTCACCGGCACAAACTCCCAACTAGTCCTTCATATAGGAAAGTCGACGAGTAAGACTTGTTTAATAGTTAAATACCTATAGTATAGATGTTTCGACTGGAGCACTGACGCGGGATGTAAAAGCTGTGTTAGAGTTCATGCTTCTAGACAGGGTAAACACTTTCTTTAGGTCAAGTTTCAGGCCAGGTTGAAACCTTAACATTACGGTTGATGTGGAAGTAATTACAACTCTAAATGATGGAAGCTTTTTCAGCATGGGAAGTTTAGGGCAACTCTATTATACAGTCATGTAGTGCCTTACTCTGTGGTCTTTTCATTAGCTTTCCATTTCGGCTTCGTGCATGATTTAGAGACTTGTCACGGTATCTGATTTTGAGTGATTCAGGATGTGGGCTACTACATCTTGTTCACCTGCACAAACTCCCAACTAGTCCTTCATATTGGAAAGTCGATGACGAAGACTTATATAATAGTTTATACCTACAGTATAGATGTTTCGACTGGAATACTGAATTGGGATGTAAAAGCTTTTTGGAGGTCATGCTCCTAGACAGGGTAAACACTTTCTTCACTTCAAGTTTTGAGCCAGGTGGAAACCTTAATATTACGGTTAATGTGGATGTAATAACAACTCAAAATGATGGAAATTTTGCAAGCATGGAAAGTTTATGGTAACTTTACTATACAATCATGTAGTACCTTAAGACAGTAAAGAACAAATAATTACCTAGCTTAGGTATGTGGAAACATATCTCACCAAAATAATTGCATAACTACCGAAGTATCGTTATTTAAATACCAAGCTTATGTCTTACAGACGTTCATAAAAACTTTTATGGCATGCCATCGTATAATTAAAGTCTAACTTTGGTGCTAGTGATTGAAACATTTCTTTGGAATCTATATCTTTCCTGTTCTTAATCTATTTAAATGTAAAAATAGAAGAGGGGAGTAGGTGGAGTGACGGACAATCTGTAGGAGAGATGGAAAAATGCTAGACTAACTGTAAAGCAAACATTTTGTTTTTATATCTTTGTGCTTTTAATAAAACATCAGACTGAAACCCTTTCTCAAAATTTGCTTGTACAAATTATATCATGCCCAAGCAAATCTCTCCCTATTTTGATGTGATATCCCCATTGGCTCATTCAGTAGGAAATAGGATTTGAAGTTAATTGGTGATAATTTGTATCAGAAAGCTACAATATCAGTTATGACCTTATTTTAATTCAGTTTGAATGATCTGATAAAATTCAATATACGTGTCTTTGAAATTGGCACTATTTGCTTTTCTTTAAGTAGTTAGAACCACATTTTCCTCGTTGATTATGTTATATATACAGGGAATATGACATTTGTATGATGTAATGTTGATATACTGCAGTGAAGTGCACGAACAAGCACTAGTATCTTGTGATGCTATACACCGCGAGAGGAGAATATTATTGAAACAAGAGATTGGAAGAATGGTTCTCTTCTTTAGCGACCAACCAAGTTTATTGGCTCCAAACATTCAGGTGTTTTTTTTTTTCAATACATGAAATATGCATTGATATAATTGTACGCGGGAGGATATAATCATGGGCATTTTTTCCTTGTGGAAAGTTGAGAGTTGTACTGTTTTGGACCAAACCATAATTTTCGCTTTTCAATTTAATTGCTGTAAAATTTAGTTTGAATCAGAACTTTTAGTTTATTATAATGACTGTATGCACGCAGATGGTATTTTCTGCATTAGCTTTGGCTCAGTCGGAAGTCCTTTGGTACTTCCAACATGTTGGCGTTATATCATCAAAGTCTAAAGCTGTGAAGATGGTACCAGTTGAGCTGGTAAGCAATTCACTGTTTATATCTCATTGTTAACTCCGACAGCCATTTTAAGTTCCTCATCTAACTCTGTGAAGAGGCTGCAGTCTTGTAGTTTTGACCAGTTAAACCTGTGCATATGCCGTACAATGAGTATAATTTTTGTTTCAGGATCCAAATGATCCAACCATAGGGTTTCTATTGGATGGTATTGACCGTCTTTGCTGTTTGGTGCGGAAGTATATTGCGGGTAAGTTAGGATGTGTTTTCAATCCCTCAGTGATGAGAGCGAAAGTGTTGTATGGATTTGTTGTCATAGCATCAGCATAGTACTTCACAGCAGAAATTGAAACCCAGCTTCTTGAGCATGGTTGTAGGAATTTATGTACACGTATAATCTGCACTCTGACCCTCTTCCAATCCACTGTTCAATGTCGTTATTAAAGGCTGATGGATCCAAATACCCACTCTTGCTTTTACTATATCCCGCATTGAACCTTCTAGTCTGAGCTCTAGTATGACCTGAACTGGAGCACAAACATGGATGACACATGGTCCCTTCATCTCAAGCCCGTCCTTGCCAGCTGACTGGTCAAGTGGAGGGTGGTGACAAGGTTTCTTCCAAACATCAGCAGGGATCTGTTTTGGTTTCATTCCAAAGACCTGATCAAGCTAGACTTTATTAGAATTAGGAGTGTTTTGATATTTATTTCAATGAATTAACAACACTAATGTTTGTGTTGTTAATTCATTTGCGTGGTTATGAACAATTCCTGGTAATGTTTCTGGAAATAATACAGGGTGCATTTTTATGCAGCAATAAGAGGCTATGCACTATCGTATTTATCATCCTCCGCTGGTAGAATTCGGTTTTTGCTGAACACGCCAGGCATGGTGGCTCTCGACCTAGATTCAACCTTGAAAGGACTCTTTCAGCAGATTGTTCAGCGTCTTGAGAACATACCAAGGCCACAGGGTGAAAACGTGTCTGCTCTTACATGCGATTTATCAGTAAGAACTATCTACTATACATTTTCATTCTCACACTTGTTCTGGTTCAAAATCTGTCTACCACGAGTATATTATGTGTGGGCTACGTACTACTCTTCTGCTTTTGGATAGGTTATCTCAATTCTAGTGCGCATGTATGTCGTTCTACTTGAAAAAAAATTCGTTACATTTTGTGAAGAGACAATGACATACTTCCCCAGGGAGATCCATTTATGTAAGTGCTTATTAAGTTTTACCTATCCTTGAGTAGTTTGATGTTTATCAATGCTATAGAATGATGATTACTCCTACAGGGATTTAGAAGTCTTGTTTTGAATTTTTAGCCCTCGATTTTATTTAAATGGAATTTACAACTCTGATTCTTTTAATCAAACCCAACTTAGCATTGGAACAAATGATGCATCAACGGAAGAGAGTGTCAAAAATTATTATAGTTGTTTAGTTGATAATTTTTTCAAAGATATGTTGCAATTAATATTGTTCATTAAATAATTATTATAGTTGTTTTACCCTTAAATACAGCATTTGTTTTCCATGGTCCAGGATTTGCGGAAGGAATGGTTGTCAGTATTAATGATTGTCACATCTTCTCGCTCATCTATAAATATTAGACACTTGGAGAAGGCTACTGTCTCGACGGGGAAGGAAGGTTTATTATCCGAAGGAAATGCTGCTTTTAATTGGTCAAGGTGATCTTTTTCTCCGTAGAAGTAGTCTCAAACTTGTTGCAAGTTAGTTTGCCATGCAGGCAAACTATAACGTATCCGTAGATTAAAACCTCATAATTAAGTGTCCTGCTTATTCAAGCTAGATTGATGTTTTTGCATTCTGAGTTGCATATATTTAGGTTTACTAAGTGATGTAAAATTATAAACAGGCTGGGTTGTAATTTGCAATCGGTATGTGCTCACCTGCACTAACTCAAACAAATTATCTTGCAGATGTGTTGATGAACTTGAATCTCAGCTGTCGAAGCATGGAACTTTGAAAAAGCTTTATTTTTACCACCACCATCTTACTACGGTAGCATTTTCATTTCTCTAGATTGGTTGTTAGCTAATTAGGTTAACGACTTTCTGGTTTACTGAATGTTAAATCTGTATTGCCCTAGTGGTTTTTTTTGTTTGTTTGTTTTTTTGTTTGTTTGTTATTCTCTCATGCTTGAGAAACACGTTGTTGGGTTTGCTGTTGACGTTTTATATTCTGAACAGGTATTCAGAAACACCATGTTTGGCCCAGAAGGCCGGCCTCAACATTGCTGTGCCTGGCTTGGAGTTGCTAGCAGTTTTCCTGAGTGTGCGTCCATTATTGTTCCAGAGGAGGTAAAACGATATACTCCCTCCATTTTCTTATACTTGTCACTTTGACACAATTTTGTTCTTCTTTATTTGTCATTTTCACTAAATAGCTGTTTCTTTACAGCTTTAATCGTTTCTACAGAACTAGCTATTTCCTATGTCTTAGGAGTCGAGGCGTACGCCTTGAGGCACCGCCTCATTATTCCAAAGGAAACCTCTGCTCACTGCGTTAACACATTTTAAAACCTTGCTGATTGGTCATTCTTACAGAAACTTTGATGGCATGTCTATGACTTGAACCCCATTTAAAAACTTCTCCAGATATCGAAATATTTTAAACCATCCCTTTTTCTTTTTCCCCCCTTCCCCTACTGACGATGTCCAGTAACTAAGTCTCTGTGTGTGTTACATATAGACAGTAAGTGCATCATTCCTTAATGTTTTTTTTTATTTGTTTTTTATATACAGGTGACTAAAATTGGCCGGGATGCAGTTTTGTATGTGGAGTCTCTCATTGAGTCCATTATGGGTGGACTGGAAGGACTGATCAATATTCTAGACTCAGAAGGAGGACTTGGATTGCTAGAGACTCAGGTTGTTATCTCTTTGGTCATAATATAATAAGTTCATCTTAATAACTATGAGATTATTTTAACTTAACGGAAACATTTATACGGAACTAAATTTATTGAAATTTCAGCTTCTTCCAGAACAAGCAGCTATTCACATGAATCATGCAACAAAGTTCTCAACTCCCTATGCTAAATCTCCAAAAGGCTTCTCTGGCTTACCGCTACCTGGGTATGAGAGCTACCCGGAAAATAACAACTCTGTCAAAATGTAAGTGAACCCAATTTATGTTATACCCTTCCTGGAAATCTTTGGATGGACAAACTGATGATCTTTCTTTGCATTCGAGAGAACAGGTTAGAAGCTGCAATGCAGAGATTAACAAACCTTTGCTCAGTTTTAAATGACATGGAGCCGATATGTGTTTTAAACCATGTATTTGTTCTTAGGGAGGTAAGAGTTTGAACGCCATAATTTCTTTGGCTTTTTGATTATATCTAGCTGAACTTGTTTTGAATGACATGGAGCCATATTCAACCTTCTTTTGTTGAATATGGCTATTAAAATGTGAGCTTCGCATATATGATTGAGAAGGCTGTACATTATGTCATAGACTTATCACTTGCTCGAAAGGCTTAGGTCTGTCCATATAGTAATTTTTGCGAATTTGGTATTAATGAGTTGGAATCGGTAACATCTTCGTTTAGTTTATTGAAATCTGTATTTTCTTTGAGAAAGATGAAAACTTCTCTTTACACACTGGTCATAAAAGCAAAATGACTTGTCCTATCAGCCAGATCCTCCATTTTTTTAATGTGTATATTGTAGAAAAAGCAATAAATATTTTCACAAAATTTTAATAACAAAATTCTGCTTTGTGAGCAAAAAAAACATAACACTGTTTAAAGAATAAATAGTATTGGGACATGGTAAAGCTCGTTAGACAAGACAATGGTTTAAAGACCTCTCTTTTGCTTCCTGATGCATCCATGAAGTCCACTGCACTGTCTTCGGACTGCTCAAATATCAACCATAACATATCTACCATTTTCTTGCAGTATATGAGAGAATGCATCCTTGGTAACTTTCGGAGGAGATTGCTTGCAGTTCTTAAATCTGATAATGATCTTCAGAGGCCCTCTGTGCTAGAGGCATTAATCCGCAGACATATCAGCATAGTTCATTTAGCAGAGCAGCACATCAGTATGGACCTTACACAAGGCATTCGAGAAGTCCTGCTGATGGAGGCATTCTCTGGGCCAGTTTCTTCCCTGCACTTGTTTGAGAAGCCGGCTGACCAGCAGACAGGTTCTGCGGTTGAAGCAGTATGTAGTTGGTACATAGAAAACATTGTCAAGGACATATCAAGTGCAGGAATTCTGTTTGCACCTATTCATAGATGCTTCAAGAGCACAAGACCGGTTGGTGGGTACTTTGCCGAATCAGTCACAGATCTTAAAGAATTGAAGGCCTTTGTTCGGATTTTTGGTGGCTATGGTGTTGACAGGCTCGACAGGATGATGAAAGAACACACAGCTGCTCTTTTAAATTGTATTGACACAGCACTGCGGTCTAATCGTGAAGTACTCGAGGCAATTGCGGGGTGCACACAATCTGGTGATAGATTAGAGAGAGAAGCAAATTTGAAACAGATTGTGGACATGGATACAGTAGTTGGATTCTGCATTCAAGCAGGGCAAGCATTAGCCTTTGATCGCCTTTTAGCAGAGGCTGCTGGAGCTGTGCTGGAAGATGGTGCACCCCTTGTATTTTCCCTGCTGGATGGCGTAGCTAAGCATTTACCTGGCTTCTTACCAGAGAAGGAAGAAATTAAAAGGTTGAGGTGTGTTGCAAATAGTTTCGGTGTAGATGGTGATCATGATTCAGAGTGGGTGAGGTCCATTTTCTATGATGTAGGAGGTGCAAGTGATGGTTCCTGGAGCTTGCTTCCATACCTGTTTGCTGCTTTTATGACATCTAACATTTGGGACATGACGGCATTCAATGTTGATACTGGTGGCTTCAATAATAACATCCACTGCTTGGCCAGGTTATTATTCTCTTTCTTTCTTTCTTTACGTTGCCAGAGCAGCAGCATGCTATTGTGAATCCATTGACTGTAATAGTGATGTTAGGTTTCTAATTGGCTTTGTTTATCTATTCGAAAAATTTATGAGATGGCTCCTTACTTGAACCTGTAAGTTTCTCTTGATCATATTGTTGTGCTTGTCCAATGTAGGTGCATCAATGCTGTTATTGCAGGATGCGAGTTCGTTAGAATTGAAAGGGAACAGCAACAAAGTCAGTCTCTCTCAAACGGGCATGTTGGAGAGGCTCAAGAATCTGACGTAAACAACTATTTGTTAGTTGAAGGAAACATTAAGTCTGCCATGCAGGTCTTTGCGAAGTGTGCATCAGGGATTATACTGGATTCTTGGAACGACAATAACAGGTAACTTGGTTATTATTCTTTTAAATGGCAATATGACAGAACCTTCTGTGAACCTGTTCTTGCAGTGGCTGCTTAACCAGATAACGTTCCAAATATTTTTTAGCACTCATGTGCCTTTAATTTCCTTCTGTAGACAACAAGTACAACTAGTTCATTAGACTTACCAGCCTACCAGTCTCTGCATGATTAGTCAAGTGGTCTTAATTGCGGGTTATATCACTCATTTCTTTTGCACCTGTACTGTATCCTTTATAATCAAAGTAACTGGTTCAGGCTTTAAAGAACTGGTAGCCCAAATTTTGCACAAGCTGGCTAATCAACTATCATTCATCTCCAGTTTGTATAACTGAGAATTTGTTAAGAACCGAGTTTCTTATGTGTCTCTAAGAAAATTGGGATTAGGAACTCGAAAATTCTTACTGAGCGCTACCTGGTTGAAGCAGCTCTTTTGTATATTTTGTTACTTCTGATGTTGCAGAAATTTTGACATTGTTTTTCTTTTAATTTTCTTGTACAATGTACCAGGTAAAAGATCTGAAATACTATGTTAACGTGCATTCCATATTTTTAACAGGTCTCATCTTGTTGCGAAACTGATCTTTTTGGACCAGCTCTGTGAGTTATCCCCATACCTCCCGAGAAGTACACTTGAAACCTATATTCCGTATGCCATTCTTCGTTCTATATATAGCCAGTATTATGCTAATTCTCCATCGATCCCACTTGCCTTACAAAGTCCATCACCCCGGCTATCACCTTCAGTATCTCTGGCACACAGCTCTCCTGCATACCGACAGAACCATGGGGAATCGACTCACTCATTTGCTACTGAATCTGTTTATTCCAGATCAACTATTCATGGGCAAGACCAACTTTTTGACACCGACAGTGGTAGTGTACATAGCAATGACAGCGGCAAACATCGAAACCTTCGTGGTTCTGGTCCTTTGGATTATAGTTCAAGTAGGAAAGTAAAATTTGCCGAGGGTTCAACTTCAGGGAGTAGGGGTCCAAGTCCATTGCCAAGGTTTGCTGTCTCAAGGTCTGGTCCGATAGCTTATAAGTAGAAATATGAGGTATTAATTAATTGTTTGTATCTTCTGATGATTTGTTTGTTCTGTTGATATATATATCTAATTGTTTTGTTGTAATTTTAGCGTAGTGTGTGAGTGAGAGAGTTGGTTAGTCCATGCAGAGATGATCCAAGGGTTGCTTATCTGTAAGGTGTTAATGTCCACCAATTCCCTTGCGATTCTAATCTTATAAGTTCTGTGATTTTTATTTTTTCAGCAGTACCAAATTATTAACCAGAAACTAGAGGTTCCACATAGGTAGGTCGAACTTTTCATTCGAGATATGTATATATAATCTGTGGCTTTTGAACCATCCAACTTGTCGCACTCCTTTCATCCTGTTAAGGAAATGAAAATTTCTGTGTTCAATACTTACGAGTCTAGGAAGATCACCAGCAAACATTGGAGGAGAAAATTGATAGTAAGTCTGAATGTACACTCCTATCAAAATCGAACTGAGAACAATTTTAAGGGAATCAAAGAGAGATACTTAAACGAGAACAGCAACTGATAAGTTTATAGACTCCTGTTTCTAGCTATGGGCTTTTCACACTTCCTGCTGTGCTTGTAGCCTCTATTAATTTGCAATGCTATTCACTAATATTTTGAACAAAATCCACCATGTTGTTTCTCTTTTTCTTTTTCCTTTCTGATAATTTGCAAACAATTGAAAACATAAAATAGGGAGTTGAATATTAAGGAAAATATACTTTTAAGCAGGATAGCGTTACATATGGTCAATATTTACATTTTGAGGATGGTTTTACTAGACATCCCATTCGAGAGCAATTTTTTTAACTACAAGAGGCTCTTTCATTGAAATGACTGATATATAAGTGGTGTATAAAACCACCATTACATGCTAGTATATATATGATAACGAGGACTACGGAGATTATACAATTGTTTACTTTCCTGGTTAATTATTATGTCACCGTGTTCTCCAAAATGCACAGGTAGCAACCACTAAAACACATGTGATGTGCAGGATGCTTATATTACTTAACGCAGGTGATGCCTGCAAAAGGTAGCACCATAATGCTGTTATGAGGCCAATTACAAAGAAGACAAGCTATTGAAGTATTAAAGAGACGTTGACGAGAGCGATGCATCTAACCTCAAAGTTTCTTTTGTTCCACGACGAACTTTACAACGTATTGTCGGGAGTCCAAGTAGCTGGTGAGCCTCGTAACGGTGGCAACCAGAGAAACCTGCAGAAGTACATACAGACAAGGGCAGCATTTGGAAAACTGTTATCTCCTCGAGTAATAAATGCAGTTCCCATGACCTGTTCACATCATATACAAGTACTTACCGTAGTAAACTCCATCAACCTCAAGAACATCAATCTGCAAGGAAACCAAGACAAACTTAAGTTGATATAGTTTTCATAAGTATAATTACAATAATATAAATCCTTTCTGCTATACAGGTTCAGTTACCAGACAATTGAAACATTTATTCAGAAACTTTTATCTTTCATTAGGCAATGCAAGAACTGCTATAATTCTGAGTGGTTACCAAGCTAGTGTTATGGGCGCCAAGAAAATATACCAGGTAAACAAATAATATCCATCACTGTGCATTCAGTTAGATGGGGCACCAAACAGAAATGACTGCTTCATGAAACAAAGATTTTCTTTGATTCCAGAAGCCGCAATGAATGGTAAGTCCATGTCTTATTGTGTTTTAGAAACTCCCCTTGCATTTTCTTCTTTAACGTTTTGGCGCCCGAATGCTTCATTAATCTAACACCGACAAATCCTCCAGCCCTAATAAGTTCTGTTTCGGTTGTGTTAGCAATACTTGAACAGGTAAACTATTCATAAAGGGAACCCCATAACTCCGATTTTCTAATCTAGACAACTCAAGTTTTTCAAAATTTCCATATCGAAACATCGACACTAGTACTCGTGATGCACAGACACTTCAATAGCGCTGCTAGCCAAACTTAAATATTTTTGCAACTAGTTCTTCTATCATAGAAGAAGCGAGAAATGATAGAGGAGACAAAGAAAAATAGATCCTTTTCTCTTCAAAATAAGCTTGGATATAGCCATTTTATTTTCTTGAGAAGATTACATAACATTAACCTGACCCTAACTCCTGCATCTGTTTCCTAATTTATTTGGTTGCCAAGTCAAAGTTAATGTATTCATACCCTACAGCCACACTCGTACCCACGTCGTTGTTACACAGGTTTGTTTCCCCTGATATCTGGCGCTGTTAGTTAACTCGGTTACAAATTTACTTACTGCAGTGACATTTATAGTTTGAAGGGCTTAAAGTTTGTAAATTGTAATTTACCTAAGAATCATCGCCAATTTAGCATATGATAAAACTACCTAGCCTCTAGGTAAATGCAGGATAAAAGGACAAACTTTATGTTTTTGATTTAAAAGATTACAAGATTTTGTTCTAAACATGTGAGGCTCCAGTGGTCACTATGATCCTACCAGACTAATTAATAGTTGTAATGTTAGACCACTGTTATGGATTTGTTTTTATAAAATCTTCTTCTTCTTGTATATTATTACTAGGAAAAAGGAAACAAACTATACAAAGTTACATATAAAAGCAATAAGTTAATTGACTTACAGGTACTTGGAGACCAATCTGTTGAATACTATCCATGAGTTCTTGAACTTTTTTAGGGTCATTTGATCTTGTACGCATCAGTGGTCTTCTTATGTTATTCAATGGAATATCTATAATTATAGGTCCTCTTCCTCCTCCTCCTGATGATTTGGTCTTGGGATCACTATTGTTATTATTATTTGAGAGAAACCCTCCTGATGAAAACAATTTCAAAGTAGCTAATTAGTAATTGATTACCCCAAAACTTATTGAGAAATCCCAGATAGTGAGAAAAAGAGAAAGAGAGAGAGAGAACCATTTCCATTTGGTGAGATAGCTGCTGTGGATAATGAGAATGGTTTTAAGTTATTACGAGGGAGATGATTTAGATATAGAGGAAGAAGATTTGCCATTTTTGTTTCTTCTTGTTTTTTTTTTTGTTATCCTAATTCCTAACACAGGAACTTCTTATCATTGTTTGAGATACTTTTTCTTTCACTACCTCACCTTGTTAAAGGGTCACTTACCTGTACACGTTGCTTCTTTTAGCCTTGCTATAAGAGCAACTCCAGTAGGCATAGGTATCTTTAGCCAAAAGCCAAGCCAGATGGATAGGTAAATTGGATTTTGGGAAGTGGATAGACAAATTGAAAATTGGCAAAGCTGATGCCAACAACTAAAAAATGGCTACTTTTTTCCACCCTCTATAAATACAACCCTCATTCAACTTCTCTACTCACACCAAAATCAATATTTTCAACACAAAAAACTCCTTTATAATTCATATTCTGCTTCTCTATTTTTTTTCTCAATTTCAAAATATTAGACCAACAAGAAATAAAGAACCACTCAGAAATACGTATAGTCAACCTCTACCGACTCAACAAGAAGATTCGGATGAAGAGAACAACTAGAATGTACTCTCCAGTCGAGAATAATCCACGGCTCAAGGTCATTTATCTTCAAGAACAGAGCGAGATGTTGCGCATCAAAAACCAAGAGGTGGTTGGTATTGATAAGTGCACAATTCACATGTTTTTAGTGTCAAATCCATACTAATATTTTCTATAATTCTTGCATATTATGTTTGTTTTCTATCTTATGTCTTATATTAGGTAAATCATCCGAAATCAAGGAAATTGCTACAAAAGTGCTAAGAAAATTGAGTTCTACAAGTGAAAAAGAGCCAAATACAAATTCAACTCATTCAAATCTAGGAGTGTTTAATACCATTTTTAATAGAACGAAAATGCGAAGTGAACGCAAAAAGAATGAGGCCATTCCGAGTTCAGACGAATGAGTTATGGACAAAACAACCAGAGAAAGAAAAAGTCATCTACAACATTTCAATCGGCGTGGTTCCCAACTATGCCGACTGGAACACTTTTTCATACAAAAAATTGGATTTTTAATCCTTAAAGTCAGCACGGTTCATTGGGAATCGACCATGCCGACTGGAGAAAGTTTTGGAACAGAGAATTAGAGTTATTTTGGTCCTAGAATCAGCACGGTTCATGGAAATCGACCATGCCGACTGTGGTGAACTTATTGGGTCCGATTTGACACGTTTTTGACTTCTAAGAGGAGGAAACCCGGTCCCGGAAGGATTTTAATCCCTATAAATTAAGAACACTATATAAGAAGACTCCCAAGACATTAAGAAAAGACTTTTTTTACATCACTTTGCAAGTCTTGGAGGAGAGAACAACAAAAGAGGAAAAAGCTAGGCTGGAGCTGTTCTATTATCGTAACGATTTCTTAACTATTTTCATATGTATATCACGTATGCTTCTACATCCATGATTAGATAAAAACCTAATTGATTGAGGATGAATTCTAAGTTCTAAACATGATTTGATTTAATATATGATTATACTTTGAGTTCTTCATATGATTATCGTTTGTTTGTACTATAAAGAATGTTCATGATTGATTGATAGATTGTTTAGGTGTCCAACTGAATTGATTTGTTGATTTAATTTATTGCTAGTATTTAGTTGTGAGATAAGTAATAGGCCATTGACTCATACACAAGCAAAGAACACGAGACCCTGCAGAGGGATTCTGTGGAGAAATTGTGTGTATGAACAACACTAATAAGTGGACCTTGATCTAAGAGTCTAACTGCTAGGATTAACCTATAAATTCATAAAATATAAAACATTCAACTAAATTAAACCCTGAGTGATCTACTACTAGGTGGTTAGTTTGAATAGAATCAGGTAGGCGAGAACTTCTGTATCCAGTGATATAAGGAATTTCGGGGATGACACTGATGTAGCTGTTAGTCTGCAATGAGTAGATGAATATATTAACTTGATAAATTTTTATTAACGAGGAAGGATTCCTGATCATATTATTTCCATTGCTTACGACTTAATCAATTTAAATTGCTTTCTTATTTACTTTGCTAAAATCCTAAAAAAAAAAACCATTGTGACACTTTAAACAACTTAAAAACCTCGCTCCTCGTGGGAACAAACTTGACTTCCATTATATTATTCTTTAATTGAGTGGAAATAAGATCATTAACTTGATTGCACCTACGCCACGCATGATAAAGTGTCAGAGGAAACTACAAACTAATGAGCTATAAGAGATACATAATAATGCTTGCGAGAGTTCTCGTATATACAAGGAGAAGACTAAGCTTTTCCATGACAAGATGATTTCTCAAAGGATTTTGTTGTAGGAAAGAAAGTTCTTTTATTTTGTTCTCGTCTTAAATTATTTCCTTGAAAGCTAAGGTCCCGCTAGATTGGACCGTGTGTTGTTACTAATGTTTTTCCTCATGTTGCAATTGAGATTACTAGTCT
This sequence comes from Papaver californicum, assembly GCA_023531435.1. NCBI lineage: Eukaryota > Viridiplantae > Streptophyta > Magnoliopsida > Ranunculales > Papaveraceae > Papaver > Papaver californicum. The sequence continues at coordinate 5,609,807 of JAJJMC010020972.1, read as the reverse complement.
CTGAGATGGGACAGTTTCCAAGGTCAATGGTCATAGATTAAAGCCATACTACGAAAACATCGCTTACTTGGATGTAGATGTGCTTGCGTTTAACGATTTTGTCCCTTTGGAGGAGTAAGGCGGGCGAGTAGAGAGTCGGGATGTCGACTTTAAACCAAGCGCTGAATGGGAGGCAACCCATTGGTTTTGTATTTCTACCTTTATCATTTGAATTTTTTTAGTTTTTGATATCATATTAGTATTTCCCATCTTGATTTTACATTGGAAGAGTCAATTTACATTAAGGACAATGTAAAGCTTAAGTGTGGGGGAGTGGTTAAGCATATAAAGATTTTTAGTATTTGCTTTTGTAGGTAGAATTTGTAGAATTTTTTGTACATATTTGCATGAAAACCTCCAATTTTTAGAGATTTTAGAGTCACTTTGTATACTTATAGCTAAGTTTACGTACGGAATTCTTTCTGAAATAACTGAACTTAGGAGTATTGGAGAACTATATTCGAAGTGCTTAGTTGTTGAAAGGCTAGAGCTGACAAAAATGAACTTAAACCATTGGTAGAGAATACAATATTTGAGAAATTGATCATTCAATACCCATGAGTGAGGCACCAAACTTGCAATTCTTTGTACCTGACTAAATTGTCCGTTTAGAGTGTTTCATCTGTGCAAACTCCGAGTAGAATGATAAGCTACCCAACTTCGCACCAATTTTAGCATTACTTTTTGATCTCTTGAGTGTTATTTCTATCAATCATGATGGTGTCATCAGAATTGCTAACTTTATCTTGTAGTCTTGTTTGCAGTTGGCACCATTCTCTCTCTCTCGACAACAACAGGTCCATAGAAACACCATATCATCATCAACAAGCGGAGCGTTAAAAATTTGAAGGAAAGTTGAAGAGTTCAAGGTTTACAAGCAATAGTACAAGAAAGATCAAATTTCATATTCAAGTAAAACAACAATTCAATGAGCCGAATTATATATACATGTTGAAGACTAAGTACAAGAGCGAAAGAAAGCAAAAGATGTGAGTTAGTGAAGTTCATGATATCGAGGCAATACAAGTTGTGAAGAATCAAGTGGTAAAGTCCTTTTTCCACGGCCATAGTAATTTCATTTTAGTTTTCAAGTTTGTATCTTATTATCTTCAAAAAAAAAGTGAAGAAAAAAATTAGAAAAGAAACAAAATAAAGAAAAAAAGAAAAAAAATAATAATGTCCATTGCTTTAGTGTATGTTTGTTTTTTAATTTTATTCAATAAGGTTGTGGGGAAGAAGAAATCTATAAAGAAGTTGCAAACAACAAGAAATTGAGGAAAAAAGTTACAATTGTCAAGGTTCTACGAAGTTCAAGAGTTCATCATCAACAGTTGAAGACTGAATACTAAATACGTTTCTATTGGATGTTGTGATAGTGGTCCTGATTGATGATCGGGTGAGAAGGTAAGTAAGCATTCCCATCCTTACATAATGGTTGATTTCCTTTCTTAGAGGTCATCAGAAAAAAAAAGGTTCTTTTTCGTCCCATGATTCTATGGTATAACATCTTCATATAATTCGTAAGGTTTCCTTTCCTTCCCACCATTAAACGTGTGCAAGATTTCTGAGTGTCAATTTCATAAAACCCTATTGGTGAGGTAGAAGTTCGACCGTTCTCGAACCTGGATTCTTTCGTATGGTGGTTTTCTCCTAACTCAATAGTTAAGCATGAGAATAATGATCTTTGGCATTTCTAACTTCTTATTATTAGTGTGCAGAAACTTTATATCCTCATAGCTCTTTGAATGCTTATGACTTTGAAGTTGGAGCAGGTTTTGTGGGTATACCTCTTGTACACCCTCACGAGAGTATAACTCGTCCACCAGGGATACCTAGGGGTTTAAAGGATTGTTACACATGCTAAGTGTAACCGTGTCCTCGAAGAAATGGATTTGTTGTATTTTAGTATAGGTTAGTTAAGATAGTAGTTTGCTCGAGGACTAGCAAAAGCTAATTGTGGAGGAATTTGATAAGTGCATAATTCACATGTTTTTAGTGTCAAATCCATACTAATATTTGCTATAATTCTTGCATATTACTTGTTATTACGTTTGTTTTCTATCTTATGTCTTATATTAGGTGAATCATCTGAAATCAAGGAAATTGCTACAAAAGTGCTAAGGAAATTGAGTTCTACAAGTGAAAAGGGTAAAATACAAATTCAACTTATTCAAATCTAGGAGTTTTTAATACCATTTTGAATAGAACGAGAATATAAAGTGAACGCAAAAAGAATGAGGTCATTTCGAATTCGGACGAATGAGTTATGGACAAAACAACCGAAGCAAGAAAAAGTCACCTACAATATTCCAGTCGGCGGGTCCCAATTATGCCGACTAGAGCATTTTTTCATACAGAAAACTTGGATTTTTAAGCCGTAAAGTCGGCACGGTTCATTGAGAATTGACCATGCCGACTGGAGCAAGTTTGGGTACAGAGAATTGGAATTATTTTGGTCCTAGAGTCGGCACGGTTCATGGAAATCGACAATGCCGACTATGGTGAACCTATTGGGTCCGTTTTGACACGTTTTTGACTTCTAAGAGGAGGAAACCCGGTCCTGGAAGGATTTTAAGCCCTAGATATCAAGAGAACTATATAATAATACTCCCAAGACATTAAGAAAAAACTTTTTTTTTACATCACTTTGCAAGTCTTGGAGGAGAGAACATCAAAAGAGGAGAAAGCTATGGTTTAGGAGCGGTTCCATTATCGTAACGATTTCTTAACTATTTTCATATGTATATCACGAATGCCTCTACATCCATGAGTAGCTAAAAACCTAATTGATTAAGGATGAATTCTAAGTTCTAAACATGACTTGATTTAATATATGATTATATTTTGAGTTCTTTATATGATTATCGTTTCTTTATACTGTAAAGAATATTCATGATTGATTGATAGATTGTTTAGGTGGCCAACTGAATTGATTTATTGATTTAATCTATTGTTAGTATTGAGTTGTGAGATAAGTAATAGTCTATTGACTCATACACAAGTAGAAAACACGAGACCTTGCACAGGGATTCTATGGAGCAATTGTGTGTATGAACAACACTAGTAAGTGGACCTTGATCTAAGAGTCTAACTGATGGGATTAACCTATAAATTCACAAAATATAAAATATTCAACCAAATTAAACCCTGAGTGATCTACTACTAGGTGGTTAGGTTGAATAGAATCTGGTAGGCGAGAACTTCTGTATCCAATGATATACGAAATTTGGGGATAAAACTGATCTAGCTGTTATTCTACGCTTGGTGATAATCTATAATTAACAATGAGTAGATGAACATATTAACTTGATGAATGTTTAGTAACGAAGAAGGATTCCTCAATCATATCTATCTCCAGTGCTTACAACTTAATCACTTTTAATTGCTTTCTTATTTACTTTGCTAAAATCCTAAAACAAAACCCCCCCATTGTGACACTTTAAACAACTTAAACACCTCGTTCCTCGTGGGAACAAACTTGACTTCCATTATATTATTCTTTAATTCCGTGGAAATAAGATCACTAATTTGATTGCAGCTACGACACGCATCAAGTATGAAATTAGGCTAGGTTATGAACATCTTACTCATGTTGCTCATATTATTGTCAATAGATTTCCTTGGAGGACTTTGTACCATATGACGACGAAGAAATATTCGCCCAAATTCGTGTCTATGTTGCTGGAACGTTGGTGGTATACTGCACACAAGTTTCATTTTATAGACTTAGAAATAGGTATGTCATATATTTTGATATAGTATTTTTATGCAATCAATACGATTCATATATGAAACTAACAATTTTAATGTTTTTACAGGAATAATACCATTAGATATGTATTTCCTACTTGGATACCTTGCGGTTTGGGAGATAATGTTCCGTATGACCAGCAAGATTGGTTGGCAGAAGATCGATATATAAATGAACTTTCGTTGTACTTTAACGTAACGTGAGAAAAAAATAGGGGAACTAAGAAGTTGTGGAATTGCTAATGCCGGTTTAAAGGCATTTATAGTAAAATATTATATGGTGATATTGATCCAGAAAATGCAGACTCTGCCTACGTAACCGAAATTTCCAAGGTTTTTATTTTATGGTTAATTGGTGTGTGTTTTTTCCCTAACTCAAAAAATTGTGTTAAAGTAGAATAAATAGAGGCGTTCCAAGATATTGAAAAGGTTGTCAGTTATGATTGGGGGTCCGCTATATTAGGCGAGCTGTACGTTAGTCTCGATGTCGCATGTTTGGGTGGGTCAATGTAACACCCATATTTTTCGCATGACACTTACTCAGGGATGCGTCGTGGCATGGGATGAAGCTTCATCTCAAGATTGTAAAACTTATTTAGGGATGTATCAGGGTGTGGATGCGTCGGCCTTGGTATAATTGGCCTTGATGCTAACCAGATGGAAGATTAGCCTAGCAGCTGGCTAACCAGAAAGCAAAATAGCCTTAGCCATGCTAACCAGTTGACGGATTTGCCTTAGCTATGCTAACAAGTTGGCAGATTTTCTTAGCTATGCTAACCAGTTGGCGGATTTTCCTTAGCCATGCTAACCAGTTGGTGGATTTTCCTAAAGTGCAATAGATGAATGTCCCTTATCCCTCTTTTCCAAATATATATAAATGCGTTTAAGACATATATAAGAAGGGAGTTTGGTTTGAATGTGCATGAGCGGTGATGCACATATATGCGATGTGGCCTATATGTTGGTGCATACTTGATGTGTAAGCATCAATATGTTTGTAGATTATCCGATGAAGCTTGAATTATGCGAAAGCATCATTCATCCATGCTGCGTACTCGATGATGCATATCTGTATATTAAGTAGCGATAATTATGCACAAGCTGGTGCATACCTTGTGAAAATCCATTGGCCTACGGACTAGGATTTGCTAGGTATTTGGCCTTGCTACATCAAGTTAGAAATTTTCAGACGCGGATTTTATATGCCTAAGCATATCCTATCAAAACGATTGGCCATTTTCGATGTTGGTTTTTTCTTATAGGATTAAGATGCTTGTCCCTTTACGGATGAAATACGGTCATGCTTGATCCCTTAAGGTATGGGTTGGATACATAGGAATCCGCAATGCAATGCATTGAGGTGCAACACCTTGTCACTAATATCATCTAATTTTGAGGTGATTGCGACATTATGGTAACTCATATCATCTGGATCGGCAATGCTAAGCAAGAGATGATTGTTTCGACACTTGATGAGGTATTTGCAATTCCATTCTCTGAATTTTTCATACTTCCTATCAACCTTTACAACATGAAATGTCATGTGCCTAGATGTTGCACCCTTGGCAAGAGCGAGATCAATGCAGGCTCCAACGCATGGTCGAAGTAGAGTTTAAGAAATTGGAAATTAGGATTGGAATGGCCTATGCGTTAGTCCAAGGCATGAGTTAGGCCTGGATAAATGAAGGAAAACAAGTGATGCATGCCAAAGGCATCACCATTGACTTTTATGACCTTGCGCCCTTAGCAGAACAAGGGGTGAGTTGGAGCAGTGTGGAAACTACGTTTCGGGAATTATGCTTGTGAAGCATGCTTGGAAAGGCAGATAGAACTGCATTTTCCTAATGGAAGTGAAGCTTTAAGTCCCGGTTACCTTCTTTCGAGTGGCACATCGGGGAGTTCTGGCCTTTGCAGCGCATAGCTCCAGAGGCGGGATTTTCCGGTTTGTCACAGTCAAGTATCAAAGGTGTATGAGAACTCCTTAAGGTAAATATGATAATAAATTCCTTTGGATTTAAATATGTATCAACTTTAGTAGAAGGGTGTAGTTGACAGTGATCAAGAAATCTGACATGTTAGTCTGGGAAGAAGAAAACATGTTGATTAACAATGTTAATATCATCTTTTGTTGATGGAAGTTTTGGGTTTGTCTTTGTAAAGAATTTGTTTGATTTGAATTCAAGATTTTATGTTTGAAACAAATAAGGAAATTCTAGGCTTCATGTCATAGTAGATAGTGGCTCAAACATTGTTTTTATTATATTAGGTTAAAGATCTGCATACGTCATAGCTTTGATGCTGAAAACTATTTGCATTTCTTCATAATGTTATCTGCTGAGTTTGTACATGAGGGTGGATGGATTAGCATGCGCTCAATCTCATTCTCATATGGGATTAGCTAGCTCGGCTTGTGTAACCCATAATAATAATCATTAAGGGACAATTAGGTGATGTATCTTATGTTCATTAGATGTTCATTCACTGCCTTGATATAAGTAGACCTGTTTAAACACCCAATTCTGTCCTGACTACTGCCATCCTTAGGAGCTTGCAACAGACCCTTTTTCTTTTTTAATTTAATATCTTAATTCAAAAATATATATACCACCAACTAGCGATTGATTTGATTTGCTTTATAAAGTGTTAAATGATTCTAAATGTAGTCTATGTAGCAGAAATGTGTAGTTTGTTACATAACAACTGAATTTTGTGTCTCTTGGTTTTTTTACTGAGAATGAGTTGTTGTCTTTTCCAGTATGGATCCTCTAATGTTGACAAAGAAAAGAAAACTTGAAATGATGACCGGTAATGTTATGACAACAATGGATGTTGTAACTTTGTTTTATGTCTACTTTTATTCATATGTATTCTGTCATCAAAGTTATGTATTGAGATCCAATGATCGTTTTGAAATGATTATTGTACGATTGTGGATGATGTAAGATCTTGTTAACAAAATTGACAAAACATGTAAACCACAGCTTCGTCTCAATAGACGTACTTTTCGAATTCATTGTCATAAGTTGCACACTATTAGCAAACTAGAAAATAAAGGAACTGTGATGTTGAGAAAATGGTCGCAATCTTTTTTTATGTAATTGCACATCACTATAAGAATAGAGTTGTAGGGTTTACATCAAGCGATCTGGAAAAACCATTAGTAGACATGTAAACACGGTCTTGAAAGAAGTTATTAGGCTTCAAGGGGAGTTTCTTAAAGAACCGTTAGCAATGGCTACAAGTTCTGTTGACCAGAGATGGAACTGCTTTAAGGTATGAACTTGAATTTAGATATTTAATCTCTTTTAAACATATACTTCTCATTTGTGATGAATCATTAACCCTTTGTTTACCTTTAGAATTGTTTAGGGGCATTAGATGGAACACATATTAGTGTTCATATTGCTACTGCAGACAAGCCTAGGTATCGTACAAGGAAGAGTTCAATTGCTACCAATGTCTTATGTGTATGTTCCCAAAACTTGGAGGTTATATATGTGTATCCTGGATGGAAAGGTTCAACTGTCGATTCTCGTGTTCTTAGGGAAGCAATATACAAAAAGAGTGGCTTAAAATTTCAACATGGTAAGTTCATTATTGTATTGAATTACAAATCCGCAGATTAGTGGGTGATTCTCGTGTTCTTTATTAAGATAATGACGGTTGTTTACATGCTGACTTGTTTAGGTTACTATTACCTTGTCGATGCCGGTTATCCAAATAGTGGAGGATTTCTTGCTCCTTTTAGAGGTCAACATTATCATTTGAAGGAATGGCAGCAAGGTCTAGAACCCAGGACAATTGAAGAATTATTCAACATGAAACATTATAGGGCTAGGAATGTGATCGAACGAGTTTTCGTACTGTTGAAAATGAGATGGGCGATACTTAGGAGCCCATCATGGTATCCGGTAAACATACATTGTCGTTTTATCATGGAATGTTGTTTGATTCATAACTTCATCAGGAGAGAAATGCCTATGGAGGAATTCTTACGGAAGATAACTACGAAGATAGACCAATTAATTTGGTTTCTCCTTAAGAAAGTCGAATGATAGAAAATGTTGATTCCTCGGATTATTGGGTTGTTCAGAGGAAGGAGTTAGCTGATCAAATGCGGGAAAGATGGACTGCGCATATACTTAGACGTAGACGTTTAGTTAGTTAAAAATGATTTATCTTTTTCCTGTATTAGTCTACATTGTTTATGTTTTTTGTGGATTGTATTAATCTCAATTAATCTTGGTGATTAAAGCATTCTTTTTGAAATTTTGTTGTCTACCTTTATAAATGGAAATGCCTATTACTAAAAATATCTATAATCTGAAAGAAAAAAAATATTTCTTTCTTTCTTGAGCTGAATTTCCAGATTCCTGGTCTTTTTTTAGATTGTATGGGTCTAATATAAGAGCTTGATTGGGGAGCTTATATAAGAATTCGATTGAGCTGATCCGGTTACTACACTATATAGGTTAGGTAGCTACTACCACTAGCATGTTGCTTGATATTATATATAGTTATTTGTATTTTTGTTAATTGTGTTACAAAATACATGTTGATTGTTTACTAAATTAAGATTCTGCAACTAATTGGACTTCTATGTAGGTTTGATATGCCTCCTCATCGAACTTGAGTTCAATCTGAAGATGATACTTTGGTCGACATATTTACGGAATTAGCACTTGACGGTAAGTGGAAGAGTGACACGGGTTTCAAATCGGGATACTTGAAACTCATATAGCAAAAACTTGTGGAAAATCTACCTACTGTTTGGTTAACAACCACCAACATTGATTCTAGAATCAAAACATTGAAGAAGTATGCAATGGAAATCAACAAAATGCTTACTATTGGCAGCGATTTTGAATGGGATTATAACAACAACAAGATTATGTGTGAAAAGAGTTTATTTGATGAATGGGCTAAGGTAATTTCGAAACTGAATTATTACCCTTTTTTATATAATATCTTGCACAAATCATGTTGAATCTTCGAATCTATGTATACTATGATAAACGGATACTTTCTATAAATTTTCTTGCAGAAAGTATATTTCTGGTCTTGTTATAGCATTATAGAGAGAATTGTTGTCTGACTGTAGTTCACCTGAAATTTTGTCTGACTGTAGTTCATGAATCAACTATTCAACTTGATACCCCCAGAATAATTGCAACATAACCTGTTTGTTGTTTGTCACTTTTTCTTGTGTTATCATGTACTAAAGATTGGTATTTGGTACTTTTATTTAGCATATGTCATCTTCATCTTGGTATTTTGGTACACACAGAAATCATTCTCTTATGCTAAAAAAACAGGGGGATTCAGGTAAAGGCTAGACTTAATTTCACATCACAAAAATACTGCTAGAAAAATAAGAAAATATGTATCTCATTTCAATTACCCAAATGCTTGACTGTATGATCTCACTGTTAGCTTACAAATACAAGGTGTGGTTTAGACATCTTAGTTATAAAGAACTCATTCAAAAGAAATAACACAATCAGGTTCAAGGTGCAGATTCGTGTACCCACATGTACCCCTTAAAGAATTATACATATTCATATATCAATAAACCAAATAATCTATTATTGTTGTTGTTAGCTAGCTAGCAACTCGGATATTATAGAACTAACACAATCAGGTTCAAGGTGCAGGCTTACAAATTAGATAAGACTTTTTATAATACTAAGAAAATTCTTTGTCAGCATTAGAGGAGCATCTTATCATACAAGGTGCAGGCTTACAAATTAGATAAGACTTTTTATAATACTGGATATCGTAGTGAATTTGAATCGTACTGATTTCAATGATTCTGATTTTGAGTAATGTCAAAGTGAACATCTTATCTTACTTGAACGGTGGTACTGCAATTTATTTAAACATCTTTTGTAGACAATGTGCAGAAGATACAAGGGATATTTTTTTATCTTTTTGTTGATTGGTTTTTCTTCTTAAATTCTACGAACAGTGCTTGTGCAGTTGTGTGGTTAATTATTCTTTCTTACGATATTTTAGCATCATGAGATGTTCAATGTTTGACATAAGCTTATGTTATGTTGTACACTGTTAATCTCTAGTAGTAGGTTCTGTTATCTTGTACACTGTAATTAGAAATAATTTATTTGATGATGATAGTTGCATTGTTATCCTTTTGTCTGTATGTCCAATATTTGTTTTAGTTTTCCTTTTGGTTTCAGTATGTATATGTTTAACCATATCTGATGGATTTAGAAACACATCATTTCATAAATTACATTTTGGTAGGTATGTAAGTTGAGTGACTTGATCTGCCTCAGGATTATTAGTTCTCTATCTGTTCTGAATTGAAATTTGGTTTCTGGACTGAAATTGTGTTGTTTATGGTTTTTGCAGTCTCATACAAGTGCAAAGGGAGTGTATGGGAAACCATTCCCTCATTTAGATGCATTGGTTGACATATTTGCTGAAGATAGGGAAAATGGCAAAGGAGCTACTTCACTTGTTGAAGAGCTAGAAGAGATAGAGAAAGAAGATGAACAAGAAAAGGAGCAAGAAACTGAACAAGAGAATGACCAAGAGTAAAGTAACCAGTCTGAATCAAACAGTAGTAAAGGTAGAAGGAAAATGGTTCGTTCATCATCCTTTGATATTGGATCCGGTGAATCAAGTGGGGATGCAAATGGCCTTAGTTTGATGGCTTCTTCATTCGACAAATTTGTGACAGGTATACTTCAACACTTTGAAATGGTTCGTGGGTCACTAACTCAAGAAGCCGATGTAAATAAACAATTGTTCGAGGAGTTGAAAAAGATAGATGGCCTCACTGAAAATGATGTGATAGATGCCGCATCTATTATACTCGATTCATCTACAAAAACAAAGGTTTTCTTCGGCATAGGGGAAGAAAAACGAGCAAACTATGTGAAGAACAAGATTCTTAAGTGATGCAGTTAATTAAGCTTTCATGGCTCTACGCATTTTGAAATTTGCAACTTTGAATAGGATTTTGAATTTTGCATTTTGAACATGATTCTTAAAGTGTTGCAGGATTTTCTGTTAGTAATCTTTTGTCATCATATGTTTAAGTTTTATAATTTTTTTTTGAATATTATGAAAATTTGAAAATTTTAAATTGGTTAGTTTTTATATATTATAATTTCAAAGAGGAAGAAGGGTATTAAAGTAATTTGGGACATATCAATTACCATGCAATTGAATTATGTCAACCAAACAATAAAATTTGAATCTAGAATCTGATTCTTAAGAATCCAATTCTGAGGAATCCAATAACTTGAACCAAACGCACTATTAGTTCATTGGTACAAGCATATGCTTTTAGCTTTTAAACACACAGATGAAAAGGTTCTGACTACACGTCTTGCTTTTACTGCTATATCGAGAGTTACTCCACGTATTGCTTGACTAAAACGGATAGTGGATTTGCTTCTGTCTTTTGTTGAATCTTTTTCAGGGCTCGATAGATAATTTAAGCATTCCATTGGTTATGTATCAACGTTCCAACAAAAATACTTGTATGCATCAAAAATCCCAAGTTCAAATCAGGATGTTCATCAGTTTCAACACAGGCAAAAAACTGTTGCTAGATAAAGAAGAGACGTACTGCTAGCAAGACGACTCCATTGGTGCATGTTGCACCAAGAGGAGACTAAACTATATTCAGCTCAACATTTCTCTAAATGTATACTGACAGAAACAAATCCACCAAATTGATGGCAGAATTAGGACTTGCTTTTGATACTTCCACGTATAATTGCAACTAAAACCACTATTTGTGTGTACCTGACTCATTTGACCAATAATGCTGATGGCCCTTGAACCAAGTTCAGCTCCTGCAAAGAAATTGCCTCACATGTCCACTGCCGTGTTTCCATTTTAAGGCAACTTATTTTTGCTCCATGGGTTTCTAATTTGGTTAACAGAGATGCTCAGGCTGTAACTTGATATTTCAGGCTTTCAGCAATAAAATTCTTATTCCTATAAATAAAAGAATAAATTACAGATAAATTTGGCTAGCATCTAGATAGATTGTTAACTAGTTTATTATGCATTAGAAGACCTGCTTGTGTTATAATACAAATAGACCTCGCAAGGCAGGACTCCAATTTGCAAAAGAGTTGGGGGGTCGTTAGGAGATCGTACTTGATATTACACAGTAAAATTAAGTACTCTGTCCTTTGCGATGCAGGACTACTCAGTTGCCTCACAGCAACATTACTAGGAGCCAATGGCAAAACGTAATGATAAGTAATTTTGAAACCAGCGCCGGGTTAATAAACATCAAGTTATACAAAGGCCAAGGGAAATCTCCAAGTTGCAACCCTGTTGTTATTACCCATTGATACAAATGAGATGCATTTTGCAACCTACACGGACATTTACAAAACCAACCGTGCTTAAGATTAATGATAAGACTTTTATCCACCATGTTCTGCAAGTCCTCCTATCAAGTTATCAAGAGAGGCAAAACAGTACTACTCTTGTAAAGTAATGAGCCATGTATACCTAAATAAAAGAACAAACACCAAATTTGCCGACTTTAGTACATTCTTTAGTTCCTCCTTTGCTCTCTCAACTTCATCCGACAGATTTTTGTCTACAGCTTCTCCTTTTTCTATCCTTTGCTTTGCATTTTTCAACGTCTCCATTATTGCCTTCACTTCTGCTTTTTGGTTGATATCTTTCTTCAATTGTTCGCCTTTTTCCTTCTTCTTAACAAGATTATTAACCTAACGAATTTGAGGGCGAGCAAAAACTAATTATGGGTGATTTTTTAACCCAATCTTATAGGTGTGGCTAAGGGGTAACCTAGGGGTATGTAATAATACTAAAATACCCTTTCACTAATCAAATAATTACCAAAAAAACCTTTCACTAATAAAACCTAAACCTAAACCTATTTCACACTACTCACTTCAAATTACCGATTTCCAATTTCTGTTTTCTCTTCTTCTTCTATCCACTTCAAACTACCGAGTGCAGCATATCAAATTCATCTTCAACCGATTAATCGTAAACCAATTCATCGTCGTTATTACAATCTAAAGATGGTTCGACAAAAGCAAACAAATCGTCAACCTCCTAATACAAAGTGGCCGGAGTTTGCCACAAGAATAAGAGATCGAGAGATTGTTGAAGAACAACACGAAGGGGATGACGAAGAACGCGAAGAGAATGACCTAGAAACGGAGACTGATTCCGACAATCAGACTCTCCAGAACTTTGTAATGTTTCCAATAAGATAAGGGTTTATCATTATTTGTGTTTATATTGATTCAATCGAATGAATTAGTCACTAGAATATCAAGGGTTTTAGGTTAGATTTCACAATCGGCAGTTTCGTGGTTGTATTAAACTACCGATTATGTTAGTGTTCTTCACTGCTCATGAACATCATGCACAATCGGTAGTTATATTTAGGTTACAAACTAGCGATTGTTCTACTGGACCAAAATTTAGTGATAATCGGTAGTTTCGTATAGTGTTAAACTTCCGATTGTGCAATTTAGTGATCCTCAAAAACATCGATCACAATCGGTAGTTAGATTTAGACATAAACTACCGATTGTATTACTGGATCCAAATTTAGTGATAATCCGTAGTTTCGTTTAAGGTTAAACTTCCGATTGTGCAAGTTAGTGATCCTCAAAAACATCGATCATAATCGGTAGTTAGATTTAGACATAAATTACCGATTGTTTTACTGGACCCGAATTTACACATAATCTATAGTTAAATTTTTTATGTAACTACCGATTGTACGTGTGTCCATAGACTTTTGTGTTCCATTTTTTTTTGTTAACAATCGGTGGATAATGTAGAGCCCGAGCTACCGATTGTGCACAATCAGTAGTTAAGTTGTTTTTCATACTACCGATTGTACACAATCGGTAGTTACGTTATTTTTTTGACTACCGATTGTTAACAATATGTTGAGTTCAATGTACTTTGTCTATGGATTATGTACTGGAATAATTGTTCTTTATCTTGTATCAAAGAAGGGAAAGGCGATCTAAGCAAGGCCACGATACAATTCTATCGGGGCCTCGTCGTGAAGGGGGGAAGAAGGTTACCGCTAGTGCAAGAAGACAAAAGAGCGCTAGCAGAATTGTTATAACCGAAGGAACTCAACCAAGTGTTCCAAGAAGTAGAAACGAAGAAGAAGGAGGACCAAGTGCTCCACAAGATAAATATTTCGAAGAAGGAGGACCAAGTGGTAGACAAGAAGAAGAAAGTGGCACAAAGAAGCAAGCTAGGAAGAAAGGAGGACACAAGGTCCCCGACTCTTTGAAGATGAAGGGTCTTCAAGAAGGCCAAATCCCTGGCCTCCCAAGAGATGGAGGAGATCTATTATTTGGGTACAAGGATTCTTGGGCCAAACAAATCTACTCTACTGAGGTAATAATTATAAAACACTATTCTTAGCATATTGTCTTTTTATTCGTAGAAGTGTTAACTGTTGTTCTAATTGTTTTTTAATTCGTCGTGTATATTAGGACCATTCTAATGCGGTGAAGTTTGATTATGTGAAACAGTTAAGCTGGGACCAGCTTTATGTTTACACTGAGAGGTGCTTTGGTTGGGACCGAGCGACATCCGATCAAGAGTTCAACCGGTGCGCTTCTTACCAAACCAGGCAATTCAGCATGGTGCAACTGATGTAAATGTTCAGAGGCACCAAGGCTAAGGAAGAGCTGAATCCAGAGTTTAGCGATGACCAGGTCAATGCTGCAGCCACTGCATATCTTCTCTGTGTTTTGGGATGTGTAATTTTGCCAATGCTAGTGGCAACCGGGTCGACGCCAACCTGCTACAACTTTTGCATCCCCTCCACAAAGTTCAAGACTATTCGTGGGGCATCGCATGTCTTGCTTTCTTGATGGAAGAGACGAGAAAGGCATCCAGGGAAAAGACTAGCCAAATAGTCAGGAACGTGAGCTTACTACATGTATTTTGGTAACTCCATTGATGGTTTGATTGTTATTTATTTTTTTTCTCTTTTAAGAATCAATTTTCTCATACTTGGTTTGATATGTACACTAGACATGGATCTATGATCACTTCCCGTCCATCGAGTTGGCCAGAGAGAACCCGGCATGGGAGAAAGGCACACCCCGAGGCACAAAATACATCTTTGAGGGCAACCATTCAAGGATCAAGGAGCAGGAGTTGACTTCTTTGAGGAGGAAATTAGACTCCATGACGTCCAAAGATATATGCTTTGATCCTTACAGGGAAGACGGAGCTAATGATCAACTAGCGCGAAGTTCTGAGTTGGCGTTCTACTATGGACCCTTGTGGCATCCAACTGGATATGTAATGTACAAAGCCACAAGGGTGATGCGTCAATTAGGTTTTGTCCAAGAAGAACCTTGGAGTCGTTTCAGGGGCAGGTTCGAGCTGGACGTGCTGAATTGTGTTTGTGGTAAGGACTCGATCACAATTGTTTACTCTGGTAGCCCATTGGTTGAACATTGGGACAACATGATGCAATCTATGATCAACAAGGGGAGACCTGTCACCTGAGCTGATGAAACAGATCCTGGCTATATGGTATGGTACCTGGAGCATTCTCATCTTCACGTGATCCGTGAATATAAAGGAAAGAGCACCAGGGTGCCGGAATATAGGTGCATCATCAAAGACAAACCCTCGGGCTATGAAATGCTGGTACGTAATATTAGTTCCTTTTGATTTTAGTATCACGGGTCAATAATTTAGATAATAATCGTTTGATTGTTATTGCTTACAAACAGAAAAAAATAAAAAAAAAAGGTTTGCATTTTTGTCGAACAAGATAGCTGGGTGCATCAATGCGGGAGTGCCTCCAACGAGTGAACATAAAGACCTCATTGACAACATCGATAATGAAAACTATGCTATCAAGTTTGGAAAGAAATCTGCGAATCGGTCGAAGAGGGTAACATCAAAGCACAGTAAAAGATCTCGCGGATCAACGAGTGTTGCTCCTGAAGCAAATGTCCCTGAGGGTGAAGCCAATGCCGCTGATGCTGAAAGAATGTTATCCCCTGGTGCTCGTGCTCCTCGTACCAAAACCAAAAGAGTTAGAAATTAGATTGTGGTTGTTAACTTGATGGATATTACTATAGTGTTTAACATTATAATTTTTACTGTCTAACATTTGAAAGGAATTTATTTTCTTATTGTGAGTTATCAAATGAATTGCAATCAATTTATTTTTAACAAATTATTTTCTTCAAATTTTACATTTTAATCGGTAGTTAAGTGGTTTGAAATAACTACGATTGTGTATATTCATCAACAATCGGTAGATAACAAACTACAGATTCTGTTAGCTTAATACAATCGGTAGATAAATATCTACCGATTGTATTTACCCCAGGAACTGCCTGTTCCTGGCCACTTTTTTTATGATAATCGGTAGTTTAAGAATTTCATAAACTACCGATTGTGCTTGTACAAAATGTTGATTTTTTTTTTTAAAAAATCGATTTCCAATTTGGGGCTACTTATTATAATCGGTAGTTTAAGAATTTCTTAAACTAACGATTGTGGTTGTACACAATGTTGAAATTTTTTTAAAAAATTCGATTTCAATTTTTGGGGCTACTTATTATAATCGGTAGTTTAAGAAATTCTTAAACTACCGATTGTGCTTGTACAAAATGTTGAAATTTTTTTAAAAATCGATTTCCAATTTGGGGTTACTTATTAGAATCGGTAGTTTAATAATTTCTTAAATTACCGATTGTGCTTGTACAAAATGTTGAAATTTAAAAAAAAAATGATTTCCAATTTGGGGCTACTTATTAGAATCGGTAGTTTAATAATTTCTTAAACTACCGATTGTGGTAGTACAAAATGTTGAAATTTTTTAAAAAAATTCGATTTCCAATTTGGGGCTACTTATTATAATCAGTAGTTTAAGAATTTCTTAAACTACCGATTGTGCTTGTACAAAATGTTGAATTTTTTTTAAAAAAATCGATTTCCAATTTGGGGCTACTTATTAGAATCGGTAGTTTAATAATTTCTTAAAATGCCGATTGTGCTTGTACAAAATGTTGAAATTTAAAAAAAAAGATAGATTTCCAATTTGGGGCTACTTATTAGAATCGGTAGTTTAATAATTTCTTAAACTACCGATTAACACAATCGGTGGGTAATGGTGATCCCAAAACTTCTGATTGTTAATATTAGTTCAAACTTAGTTTACATATTTTTTGTACACTCTTGTTACACCAGCCCTCAACAGTTTTTTTTTTGAAAAAAAAAGCCGTTAGGACTCTAATCTATATAAGGAGGGTGACCTATTCTCATTTATGCACCTCCAATACATTTTAACTCTCCAACATCGAAGAAATAACCACATAGATTAATGGCTCAACCGTTCACGATAGAGGAAGATTTATCGTTATGTAGGCGATATGTGCAATTCTATCCGAAGCGAGGAGAAGAACGTATGCAAACTGGTGTAATGAGTATGAGTTATTTGGATAGTGTAATCGAATATTTTTGTGTTGACACCGGGAACCCCAATAACCGTAATAAAACGGATCTTTTTTGTCGATTTCATACTATAGGCAGAGAAGTTGATCCTTTTGTGAATTTAACTTATCTTGTCAATCGATATCGTTTGAGGGGTGAAACTAATGATGAAGTTATAGCGAGATCTCTCGAGGAATGACGACGATGGAAACGATCAAATTACCGTTACGAAGCTCATTTTAATATCATTAAGGTGATGGACAGATTCAACCCGTTTAAGGTTCGTCCACGCTGTTAAACCAGAGAGGAATTTTCCAAGACAGTGTAAAATAATAATTAATATAATAATAGTGTAAAACGGCAGGTTTAATGAACAATATGTAGTAATTTTATTTGAACAATATGTGTTAAGTAAAATCGGCATAATCGGTAGATAATAATGTTTCTAAACTACCGATTACATATAATCGGTAGTTATTAAATTCCCGTGCTAACGATTATCCATAATCGGTAGTTTTTTATGTTCACTAACTACCGACTGTTAATATTAGTTCGAACTTAGTGTACATATTTTCTGTACACTCTTGTTACACCAGGACTCAATGGCTTTTTTCTTGAAAAAAAGAGCCGTTAAGACTCTAATCTATATAAGGAGGGTGACCTCTTCTCATTTATGCACCTCCAATACATTTTAACTCTCCAACTTCGAAGAAATAAACGTATAGATTAATGGCTCAACCTATTTTCAACTAAAACAACCTCCTTTTCTATTTATTTTCCTCTACCGATTCTTCTACTCCCTTTACTCTCATTCTCCATTGAAAATGTCTCCAAAATATTTACCTAAACAATCAAAGAAGGGAAAGGAAAAGATGGTCATAGAGGCGTCCAAAATAATTGAAATCAATTCGTCAAACGATTCTGATGAACTTCCCCTCCGACCAAAAAATGTTCCTACCCAATCAAAGAAGGGAAAGGAAAAGTAAGTTACATCAAACTTTTATGTTTTTAGTCATTACTTTGAAGAAATCATGATAATTCTTGTTTATAATTACCCAAATTTACGCATAATCGGTAGTTAATAATCAATGTTTGGGTATGTTAATTAGGGTTATGGATGAAGATGATTCCGATGAAATTGTTGAAGTTAATATAGGTCCACTTCAGGATGATGAAGTTGTTGCTGATCCTAAGGGTAAGGAGAAGAAGAAGAAGAAGAAGAAGCGGATTCAAACTAGGACCAAGTCGAGAGTAACAAGGAATGGAAGAATTTAATGAGATCAATGAGATTGATCACTTTGAATTTCTATATTGTGTTTTGTTTCGTTTATTCAGATGTTTTTAGTTTTTTTGAACATGTTTAATGAACAATATGTAGTAAGTTTATTTGAACAAGTTTTTCTTCGGATGTTGAAATAGTATTACGAAGTTAGATGTCAAGTAAAATCGGCATATTCGGTAGATAACTATGTTTCTAAACTACCGATTACATACAATCGATAGTTATTTATTTCCCGTGCTACTGATTATCCACAATCGGTAGTTATTTATGTTGACTAACTACCGATTATGGCAAGAAAAGTCCTGGACAAAGAAACAAGTATAATCGGCAGGTTAATTTGATCATTAAACTACCGATTACAAAGTTTAAAATTTTAAAGTTTAGTTCAATTCTGGCTACAATCGATAGATATAAGTTTTCAATTACTACCGATTGTGAAAGATGAAGAGTTAGAAATTTTGGAAGGTTTTGAGAAATTCAATTTGGGGCGACACCTATAATCGGTAGTTTAAGTACTCCATTAAACTACCGATTGTACAATTAATAGGAACAAAAATCACGAGTCTACCGATTGTACAAAACTACAACTCGAAAAATCAATCTAAAATACTCTCGAATTCTCTTCCAAAACTAACTCAAATAATTTTCTAACACTAACTATAACCAAATTAATTAACTAATTAATCAAAATTAATACTAATTAAGCAAGGGTAGATTAGCCATTATAGTAATTATATGGATAAGGGATATATTGAGATTATTTCAAAATGATCTTATTTTATTTTATTAGTCGCCCCTAATTAGTTTTTGATCGCGCTCAAATTCGCCAGGATTATTAACCGTGCTTAGCTTTTTCAGCTTCTGTTTTAATTCAGGATAAGCTCCAGGCTGTGACAAATTATTGTTAAATTCTCGCATTAGCTTCTCTACCTTCTCCTTTAACGCACCGTTAAGTGGCTGGTTAGTTGCATTATCTGATTCTTTCGACGACTCCATCTTAAGACTCTGGAGCTTTTCTTGCAATCCCATGGAGATAAAGGCATTGGTCATTTCCTGATCTACTTCTTTCTTGAGTTTCTCAATTGCCTCGATTG
The DNA here is from genome assembly GCA_023531435.1 of Papaver californicum. NCBI lineage: Eukaryota > Viridiplantae > Streptophyta > Magnoliopsida > Ranunculales > Papaveraceae > Papaver > Papaver californicum. Next base: position 5,590,175 of record JAJJMC010020972.1, on the reverse strand, counting down.
TCATTGGATCTGACGATCCTTTTGTTTCCAGGATCTTCTTCTTGAAATGTTCTCTCTCTGACTCGATACCTGAATACAATGATAAATTGCCACCATCAGATGGTTTCATGTTGCGCTTCCTCTCTGGCTCTATTATGCCACCTTCCTGGATTCCTCTAATTTTTCGAAATTTCATCATCCTGTGGTGGAGCAATTGGTCTGTGCCCATCCTTCCTAACTCCTGGCTTTTAAAGGATAATTTTAGTTTGAAGTACGAAATGACATAGCTTTTCGTCAAACAATTTTAAGTGTGCACCAAAGCTCCCATCAGAAAGTCATCATATTGCCGTAATTAACATAAATAGAAATGAATTTCTTGTTGCCCAACTGAAGGAAGTGTATTACCTCTATAGTTTGCTTAATAGTAAGCTTAATTTGCTGAGAAGTCCATGCAGGATCCGTGTGAGCACCACCGAGAGGTTCCTTTGAGATATTCCAATTTCAAAAACTTTCTAGATGGCAAGACACTTTCATGGTTAAAGAAATACTTAGTGCATAGTGGAAAGCATATAGAGTAAACAAATGAACTTACAGGATCAGAAACTCCGAGCCTAACATGTTCTTCAGCCGTTATTTTTAGTTTCTCTGCTGCCTGAATGCGTTATCTTAGATAGTTGAAGAGAGAACACGACCAATCAAAACAAGCACCAATTTATCAAGGAAGGTTTAGTACTACCTTAGGAGCATCTTGGGAAGATTTCCACAAAATTGCAGCGCCTGCTTCAGGACTGCTCACAAGAGAAAATATGTTTTACTAAAAGATGGTTCAGACTCTTACATAGTTATATACTTCTCATATGGATTAGAGTGAAAATCACCTAGCACAGTAAAAAGCAGAATTTTCAAGCATGAACAGCTTATTGGCACAGCCAAGGCAAGTGCACCACCACAACCACCTTCACCCATCACAACTGCAACTATTGGAACTTTAAAATCCAAATTAGCCCTCAGATTATAAGCTATTGCCGCCCCCTGCATATAAAATAAATGGAGCCTGATTCACTAATTATTCTGATTCAATACTACATAAGAAGAATAGTTCGATACCCCTGCATACAAGCTATGCTCCCCTTGCATATCAAGGCTCTCAGTGATATCTGCAAACACAAGAAGAATAAGTTCGAGACCCACCAGACCAAGTTCTTCAGATTTTAGGTCAGCAAATGCCCCTGGTTTGTCAATAAACGTTATGATGGGAAGCCCGTGGTGATCAGCATATTTCATCATGCGAAGAGCTTTTCGATAGCTGCTCCGCAGGCAAAGCTTCCAGTTAACTCCTTTAAGCTCAAAATAGTGTTGGTCTCCAAAATATAAAAAGAATTCCAGAATGTGTCTGCATTGAGAACAATAGAAACATATATACCCATGTGGAGTTGGCATTCCAAATTTGCGGGATATGTTCTCCTTCGTGTTTCTACCTTTCTGATGTCCTATGAACATGTAGCTTTACCATGCCTGCTTCCAATCCCAGTAACAATGGCTGGATCATCATAGCCTGCACGATCTACATGGAGCTCCATCCACTTAAAAAAGAGAGAAACAAAGACTACCAAGATTTTACTTTGCGCAGTCTTCATTGAATGAACTTATACCTATGGAAGATTGAATTTAATAAAATAATACTGTAATAATTAAAAAAAAATTATTATTTAAAAATTATTATTTAAAAATTATTGAGCCAGACATAATATAATAAGTGGAAAAAACTAAGATGGTCATACTTATTAGATAAAAACTCCAACCATAAGTTGAGATCTATGAAAACTCCATATTTTTTAAAAGTGATACAAAAACCCCAAATGTTTAAAAATATACAAGTTACATCCATTTAATTTTTTAAGAATACCCAGCGTACCCTTTTATTCTTATTTCTTCTAACTATGAGCACCAAATACTTACCGTCTCGCTCTCGCACCACCAACACCAGAAGCGCCTCCTTCTCCTCGCACACCACCACCATCAAAACTAAAACCACAACCATTTTCCAATACCATCTCCTTCTCTTCTTCCCCCCTCCACCCAGAACCTCCTTCTCTTTCTTTTCATTTTAATTGTTGTGTAGAACCTAGGGTTTCAAATCGGTTCAAATAGAAGAAGAAAAAGAGGATTTTTTTTTTCGATTCTGCTGTTTTAGATATCAAGTTTAAAATCGAGACATTTCAAATCGATAAACCTCGTTCTCTCCTCCTCAATGTTGTTCTTCCTGATCGTATAGATGATGATGTTGTTCCAAATAGAGATTTTATGTGTAGTAATAGTAATTTAAATTCGTACTTGGACGAAGAAGACCAAAGAAATTCCCAAGATCTTAATCGATTTCAAGAGGTAATAATAATAATTGCTCATAGTTTCACTGTTTAGTTATTATTTATGTTTTCAAATTCGGAATTAGCTACTAGGTATAAGATTAGATATGGACACACTTTGGATCCTAAGAAACAACTAAAGTAGTTATAGTATAATATTTTTAGATTAGGTGTTATTTCTTAGTTCTTACATACCTTTTCATTTGTATGTACATTTTTGATTTCTAGGTCGTTATAACAACTTTACTATCTTCTAACTTACAGATGGAGATAGGAATTTATCGAGTTGTTGTTGGTTGGTTTCATGAACGGAGTAAGAGAAATTTTCTTTGTTGTTCATCAATTTGGAAGTTGTTTGAGGAAAATCATTTTTCAAAGTAACAAGTGGTTCTTATAAATCAATGGGTATGTGTTATCACACTTCATGCATATTTGCTTATGTTTCTTATTCTCTTTTAGTGATGTATGTGAAATAAGGTAAGTGTTCATTTGGGTATGGATGTGTCGTAACATGAATGATGAGTCTTATAGCAGATGCGGTACTTTGATTTGGTTTTGAAGATTAAAGTATTCGTAAGTGTGCAATTGTCAATTTGCGAATTGGAAATATAAATAGTGTCATTTTCCATTATGAACTGATCTTATTATGAACTTATGTCATTGTACTAAATAGTTAAGACTTTCATATGATGTGTTGCTGGATGAGTTTATATGTGCTAGCAGTGGCTTATTCCTTTGGAATATGGTTGAAAATAATTGGCATAGATGTATCTTGTAGTGGTTAGTTAGCATAATTGAATCAACTAATGGACTAGGAGGAATCAAATTAAGTTGTGTACTGGTGTCGCCAAAACCAAGTGATTGTGTAATGCATGTTCTTTGAATTTCTGTGGACTAAGGTTTTAATATTATATGTTCTGTTTTTGATTTTGATTTCTCCGTAATTTGATGTTCATATGGTAATGTACAGGGTTGCAGTATACAACAACAAGATGAATGGCCGTGAATACAGTGTCACCAAGTCGTCGCAATATGTGTTTGAAGTTCATTCGACATTAACACAAACGGTTTGCAAAGAAGAACATGTTCTTGCAATCGCTAGCGCATCAACGGTTTCCCTTGTGCCATGATATCCGTTGTATCATATTGAATGAAGAAGATCCGCATAAGTATGTTGAATTTTACTTTACAGTAAAGTTCTATCAGGAATCCTGTGCAAGAGCAATTAAGCATGTCCCTGCGATTGTGTCTCCAAAATCTGTTGTTCTTGGTCCTGATGCTCTACCACAATCAGGTCGTCTAAGGAAGAAGAAAAGAAGTCCTAATACAGGTTCAGTTCCTAATAAGAAGATGAGAACTTATGGTGGATTCCATGTTTTGACTGCCATGCCCTACGCGTCAGATTTGAAGTCATTTCGACTATAATTTATCGACTTTAAGTTTCAGTATTCGTTTAGACTATTATATGTTTTAATCTACATTTTCTGATTTATTCTTTTTTCTACATTTTTTACAGTTAAACATGTTAATTTGCTGCAGGTATTTCATGTTTGTTTAATTATAGATTAAGTTTGTCAGAGTTTTGGGCTTTTATAATTTGTTGGAACCAAAATAGGTTTCATAATTTGTCACAAGCTTCAGTATTTTTTTCATCTCTAATATGATGAAACTTTTTTTGGTTTCATCATTTTTTTCATCTGGAATAAGATGGAACCAAAAAAAATGATGGAACTTTTTTTGGTTCCATCATTTTTTTCATCTCGAATAAGATGGAACCAAAAAAATGATAAAACTTTTTTTGGTTTCATTATTTTTGTTTACGTTTGTAATATGTTTGTTCAATTCCTAGAGTTTAAGCCTAAGTGTTCAGGCCTAAAGGTTTTAGCTTTTCTGCATTATGTTGAAACACTTTTTGGTTTCAACTTTTTTGTTCCATCAACTGAGATCTGTATAAACATACAAACTGAGATGTTTTTATAAAAGTTCCAAGTATTTTAAACCAAATATGTCTGACAATTCCAACTGAACTGAAATCATTACACAAGTACTTTAAACTAAAACTGTAATTTTTTTAATTGCAAACTAAAACTGTCAACTTTAAATTGCAACTTTGACCTCATAGTTTGCACCTTTGTCAAGGAGGATCTTGTAGGCCATCTTTGGCCTCATATTCTGCACATTTTGTTTTATATGTGCTTCAGACGAAAAATTTCCTTTCAAGAGGCTCTTCATGTAATAGCAAACATGAAGGCCACAATCATTTCTGAAATTAACAAAACAAGATCTTTAAATTGAACAAAACAAAAAAAGGAATGAAATGAAGAGAGTGAAGAAAAGATCTCTAAAAACAAGTTCTTTTAAAGCACTTACACATCTTGCTGACAATACAAAGGGGTGCTCAAAACGAATTCTTTTGATTGACTTGCCGACTCTAGTGAGAGCTTTGCAACATGTTGTTTGAATGCGGATAAAATGGGCAAGCAAAAGGGCCTTCATGTGTTGTTCCTTTTTTTGTATCAAAGCTTTTATGGCAGGTGCCTCCGTACACAAATGATGCAACGAGCACCTTTACGGTTCTTTAACTATTTTTTTCTTATTGTTAAACCAGAAGTAAACCATAAGCACCAACAAAATTGGTCCCAACTATAAGTGAAAATGATGAAACCAATTTCGGTTCTATCAAAATAGTCAAGTAAAAAAAATACCAACAGAATTGGTCCCAACTATAGTGAAAATGATGAAACCAATTTCGATTCCATCAAAATAGTCATTAAGTAAAAAAACACCAACATAGTGGGTTTCAACCATACGGTAAAAAATGATGAAACCAATTTCGGTTCCATCAAAATAGTCATTAAATAAAAAAACACCAACATTGTTGGTTTCAACCATACGGTGAAAATGATGAAACCAATTTTGGTTTCACCAAAATAGTCATTATGTAAAAAAACACCAACAAAGTTGGTTTCAACCATACAGTGAAAATGATAAAACCAAAACTGAACATAATTGCCAAAACATAATTAAACCGTGAATAAATAAGGTGAAAACAAATGTAATTGAAACCTAATTATGAAACCAGTGATTTCAAAACAGATGAAATCTAAACATAATTTATGATACAAACAGATGTTAAGAGATAAAACCTAATTATGCAAATTCATTGATGAAACCAAAATTGCGAAACAAAAATCATTGATGCATGTTGATTTTCAACCATAAATAATCATTAAAGAACAATGAAACTTCGATTTACCTTTTTAGAGAATCTTCGACAGTATTCTTAAGATTTTTGTTGATCTTTTAATCTTTCTTTTTCTCTTGTTTCTTCACCATTTCTGATTTTGTTCAGTGATGTTTCGGTTTTAGGTTAGGTTGAAATTGTTACAAAAACTGAAATCAGTTGTAAAATTGGTTTCAGATCTGAGATTTATGAAGTAAGAAGAATAGAGAATTGAAATTGAAATTGGTTTCAGATATGAGATTTAGATTTTTGAGGGAAGAGAAGAGAAGGTTGAAGGGGAAAAAATGTTATTATCAAGTGATAAATGAGAAGAGATAAATGAAAGCGGTTATTTTCTCTCTCTGAAATTACGAAAGGGTAGTTTACACGGTTAATTTTAAATAAATTTTTTGTAAATATTTTGTTTGTTGTACTTTTTATTATTGGATAGTGACACCTTTGGGGTTATAATCCACGGACTGATAACATAATAAGTCAGATCACATGAAATCCATTCAGACGAATCAATTGAGTTTGAAAAACACAAAGGACTGATAACATAATAAGTCAGATCACATGAAATCCATTCAGACGAATCAATTGAGTTTGAAAAACACAAAGTCCATAAGTCAGACTGACTTCTAATTAGACACGGTGGAGTCAGACACGAGTCAGCCGAAAAGAAATACCCTCGGAGGTTTTTAGGTACCTTTGGTCTCCAATTGGACCAATTTCTATCTGATCGACTTCCTTACTGAGTGAGGAGTCGGAATGAATTAGAGGATTAAACGAAATTGATAGAGTGCGCATTTTCATTTAAAATCAAAAGGATGATTTCCATGGCGGCGACAATCAACTCCTTCTCACACTTTCTGTAAATTTCTCTCTTTTTTTCTTTCATTTATTTGTTAAATTATAATTTGGAAATGATTTTTCTTCTTCTTAATAGGAATTCTGGATCATTAAGACAATTTATCGTTTCTTCTTCTTCTTCTAAGAACTCGATTGTATTCAGAGGACTCCCAACATCAACTCAAACAATTTTTCCTCTTTTACAAACTCGGACCAGGTAATAAATTAATCTCTCTTTTTGTTATCTCAGTCGAAACACCATTTCAACATAGACTATCAAACCAGCTTGTTGTTGAGAGCTTATTTGTGTATTTATGAATTTCAGATCATTATTTCGTGTTAGTGGTACAAACAATGAAGAAGCTTCTGCTAAAGCAGCTGCAACAACTGCTGACATTGGAGGTCCAACCATGTAGTTTTCCTAAGTATCTCTTGCCTTTCGGATGTATCGTCTAGTTAGTTCAATAGATTTTGAACTATTAAGCATTGGTATTGTGTCAATTTCATGATTTTTTATATATCTTTTTTCAGATTTGACAAGATTATATCCAAGGAGATACCTTCAACCATAGTGTATGAGGACGAAAAGGTGTTGGCATTTCGTGATATCAATCCACAAGCACCTGTGCATGTTGTAGTAATTCCCAAGTTCAGGGATGGACTAACAGAGCTTGGAAAGGTATTTATTTTCCCTTCCTCGATAATCAATACACAAGTTCATGTCATGGATGGACTGTTTGCAGTTTTAGAATAACGGTAATGCTTGCACTAGGAAACAAGTAGAATCTAAGATCCGAGAGTACTCTATAAGGTTATTCCTCGTGTATAGTAAGGAGATTTTATGGTGAGTGAAGCCGAAGATTACGCAAACAAACTTAATTGTTTTCTCTAAGTAAGATGGAACTCTTTTAAGTCTTTCACGCAGACACCAATCTTTCCACATTAAGTGCCTAATCTTACTTAGATTAATTTTGGGAAGCAATTTTCCTCCCATGGCGTAATGAGCATCAGAACGGTTATATTCTAGCTTTGTATCATGTCTGTGTTGATTAATTCTCTTCTAAGTCCTGACCGTTGGAAATATATATATTGCAGTTCCTTATGCATAGTTTAAGCTGCTGTTTTAGTTTGGCGCACCTAAAAATACTCCCACAAACTATGTCTTGGGTTTCATTATATACTATTAGAATGAGGGTCAGAGCAGCTGCTTACCTTCCACTAATACTGGGTATGCAGTATATGCTTCCCTTTGAGCCTGTCAAGAATGCATTCCTCGTCTTTGACTTTGTTGTCTTTGATGAACACATAAATTGCTAATTGTATACCGTTCATTGTTGTGATATTTTGGGTACCTTATATTTTGTGTAATACTCATCCATAGGCTGAACCAAGGCACAGCGAGATACTGGGTCATCTTCTGTATACTGCAAAAATGGTAGCAGAGAAGGAAGGCATCTTGGACGGATTTCGTGTTGTTGTCAATAATGGTCCTGGTGGCTGTAAGTTTTTATTCACAGCTCTTCAATTTGTTAATTTTTGGTAGGTTTCATTTTATTGTTTAATGTTTGATCTGCACTGATGCATGACTAAATCTATTTCCACAGGTCAATCTGTTTATCATCTGCACTTGCATGTACTTGGAGGAAGACAAATGAAATGGCCACCTGGTTAAATATCCATACGGACTTCTATATTAGGCTCGTTTATCTTACTTCTTCTTAGATTAGAATGTGCTAATCTTTTTTCTTTTCTTTTTTTCTTTTTTTTCTTTTTTGTCACAGTCAGTTCTGATGAAATGTTTTTAATGAAATCCACTTACAAAATGATGTACTAAAATGCTTATTAACGGGAGACACGTTAGCCTTTTTCGTCAACCAGTTATAGAGAAACATTTTAGTTTCTTTCGTACTGGAAAAGATAGTATAGGCCTTCTCACATTTACAATTTCTGCTTTCCTACATTGGCGGTGGAATAACTAGACAATGAAGCAAATTGACATATGAGCTGACGAAGGATCAAACGGCTCATGAGCTACCTAGGGAATGTTCCCTAAACTAGACTGATTGCTAAACATATTCCTGTACTTGGTTCTAATTCCTAGATAAATAAACTGTGATGGCATAAACAAATTACCAGGCAATCCTCTAAACCTCTGTTCACCTACATCACTGAATTTGGACATTCGTCTACTTGTCTGCGACCTACACTAACTTTAAGACCAGCAGCGTGCTCTGCTGTGGATACCCCCTCCCACCCAGCCAGTACTTAAAATTAGCTTTATTTGCTCCTCAAAAGGGTTTGGCCGATGTTGGCTGGAGCTCCCATGGGCAATTCCTATACAAATTTCTCTACATTTTTGTGGCTATACTAGACCTTGGTGGTTGCTCCAATCGTTGTTTGTGGTGTAAGTAGTACAAGCTGATGGTCCTTCCTTATCCCATATATATACCAAGTTTAAGTATCTTATCTTCTTTACCATAGAGAGAAAAAAATATAGGAAATACCACTGAGATGAACAAAAGTTGCTGAAGCAAAGTGAACCAGTAATTTGGAAGTTGTACAAGAAAATATAGAAAGCTCAAGGAAGGAGGAATTCCAGGTTTTCGAATGGATAAAATTCAAATGATAGCAATTCCAATAGTAGGAATAGTTGCAGTTGCTGCCGTGACTTTCTATGCAGTAAGCTTTAATGAGATTCGCGAGGTATGAAATATAGCGATCATCCTAATTTGAATACTTATGTTGTACTTCTCAAAATGCAGATTGATAGTATGTATAGTTAATACTACCTCCGTCCTATAAAAAGTGAGACTTTCACTTTTTTATTTTTTTGCTTCAAAATTGAATAGGCCAAATTGAAAAGTGTTCCTGGGACGGAGTGAGTTTGTTTTATTGTTCATAACAAAGTTATTGGGATGTTTTATGTATGCAGAAATCTTTCAAGGATTATGAAGAATCAGAAAATGACGGAGCATTTAAGTCTTCCTTGAGTTCTAGAGAAAGAAGAGCCAGAAGAAAAGCTGACAGACGAAAATAGAAGGAATAATAAAACCCGAAATAGCTCATTCTGCAATCTTGCAGGTCATTAATTCTTTTCTTCTGTTAGTGTGTGCGTGCGTGCATAATTGTGTGGCTGTTAGAGTTCTTAATTACCCTTTTGATTCCTAATTACTGAGAATCAAATGTATCCTGGAAATCCAGTGACAGATTTATGCAAGCGTGAATAATGTCATGTTGCTGGAATCAATTCGGTTTCAATTTTAAGCATTCTGGAAGTGTTGTTTTGACTTGAGTATGCATACATCAATAAACAATGAAAAATTTATTCAAATAATCTAATTCGCATCAAATACTAGTTCCATTGAAAGCTCTAAATGAAGAAATTAAAGACTCCTTTATGCGCTCCAGATATTACCAGTTCCCTTGTTAATATTTGCAGTTGATATTTTTACACCGTGCTTTGTTTCTGATATCTGAGTCGTGGAGGATTTCAGTCAGTCCTGTTTCTCAGATTCACTCCTCTTATCATCTGTCGATCCTCTAAATGCTGTTTTTGTGCCTCCATCTTTTCATCCCTCAATTTCCGTCTTTCTTCCAATAGTTTTGTCATCCATGCTGATAGTTTTGGTATAAGAATCTCACACCAGAAAATAGTGACAAGTAAAACCATTAGACAAACTAGCCGAGGTGATGTCATCTCGAATGTAAAATCAGGTGGAAGCAATTGAGATAGTGCCCATAATCCAATTGATGGAATTATAAACCATGGGAGCAGTGTTACTACCCTCACTAAATACTTCTGAATAACACAAAGTATACACATTCTCCTTACCAAATAAATGAAATCCTAAAATAAGAAGGCTGATATAGGGGCTCCCATATCAATAGAGGGGCTCCCAGTTGAGCCGAGGTGACCTAATTTTACGATAAGGGATGTCCTAGGGGTAAAGTTAAATGTCCATTTTACCCTTTACCCATAAAAAAAAGACAAATTTATCCTTTAATTAAAATCTTTCCATCTCCTCCATATCTTCTCCTTCTCCATTTTAATCAAATTTCTCCATCGACTCAAAATTTTATCGCCGATTAAACTCCCAATTTCGTGATGAAGAATACTAATAAATGTGTAGAAAGTAGTAGTGATGACAATCCGGATAAAACTAAATTACACTAACTAATTTGATGATATCACGATTTGAAAGATTGATTTTTTGTTGTTCAGAGAAACTTACGGTTGGGTTTCATGTCGAACCCAACCGTAACACCAAGAACACCGAAGAACACCATTTTTGCCCAGATTTACGGTTGGATTTTCAACCAAACCCAACTGTAACTAGTTTAATCTTCATATTACGGTTGGGTTATTAAACAAACCCAACCGTAACTTCAAATGTAGGAGATGAAGATTCAATTAAAATTTACGGTTAGGTTTTCAACCAAACCCAACCGTAACTAATCTTTAAACCCCAATTGTAAAATTAGATAAATATTTTTTGAGATTTTTTTCATCTCTATCTTGTAGAGAATTGAAAGACGGAGCTAACCCAAAAAAAAATAAGGTCAATCGGACATCGTATGAAGGAGTTATGATCAAAACGGTGACATTTTTATTTGTATCCAGGAAGAATTACGGTTGGGTTGGGCCAATAAACCCAACCGTAACTCTGGCCTCTTGGAGGCCCAAAATGCTCAGAGTTACGGTTGGTTTTATTGGCCCAACCCAATCGTAATTCTTCCTGGATACAAATAAAAATGTCACCGTTTTTATCATAACTCCTTCATACGATGTCCGATTGACCTCATTTTTTTTTGGGTTAGCTCCGTCTTTCAATTCTCTACAAGATAGAAATGAAAAAAATCTCAAAATATATTTATCTAATTTTATAATTGGGGTTTAAAGATTAGTTACGGTTGGGTTTTAAGGCAAAACCCACCCTTAACTATATGATGAAACATGCACTAAAGCTAACAGAATTAGTTACGGTTGGTTTATAAGCCAAAACCCAACCGTGAATTCTACTGTGAACTCAAAATTGGATTGTCTAATTTTTGTGTTTTTCGGTTTTTCTTTGTTTGAATGACCCAATTTACCTTTAATCTAGTTAAAATGATTGAATAATTTCAAAATTTTGATTTTAACACTCAAATTTGACCTCAAAAACCAATGCTCAAAAGGATGAGTTACGGTTGGGTTTTAAGGCAAAACCCAACCGTAACTCTGTGTTGCAATGGTGTTCTTCATTTTCTTCCAGTTACGGTTGGCTTTTCAACAAGACCTAACTGTAAGTCTGGATGTTCTTAGGGTTACGGTTGGGTTCGACATGAAACCCAACCGTAACTTTCTCTGAATCACAAAAAATCAAACTTTCAAATCGTGATTTCATCTAATTTGAGCCATAAAAAGATCAAGAGTTTAATCTAGAGGTATCTAAATGCTACTATGGTTGATTGAATCAAAATCTAGGGTTTAAAAAAAAACGACAAAATTTTCTTAAATTTCATCTAGTTTTTCTTCCCACCAAACACAAATTCAAAAAAAAAAATTGAATTCAATTCGAATAAGTCAAAGATTATGTTTAATTAATCATGATTAGCTTAATTTAATCTTAACTAATTAATGTAATTAAGATTACTAATCAGGGGTGATTTGGGTATTGTGAAAATATTATGGATAAGGGGTTTTTAAGTTTTACTTCATAGTGTCCCTATTTCGTCTTATTATTGGAGCCCCTCTATTGATATGGGAGCCTCTATATCAGCCTTCTAAAACAAGAAACTCAACAAACCCCCAAGATAGGGTACCCTCCCTCAAGATTTTTCTTTTCTACCTGTTGGTATCCAAAAACAACAATCTAATAACGAAAAACAACAATAAAAAAGAATCAAAATAACCCTAATGCATATCTAACTTCAATACTTATGAATCTATCACACTATGGGATAAATAAGTGTTTGCATTCAACAAGGTTGTTTTGGAATATATATACTTCTTTCAGTTAGTTCGCCGGCTTGAAAACCCTATTAATTAAGTGACACTGTATGGTCATTAGGGTTTCATTTACCTAGCGAAATCGGGGGTAGTACCATATTTTTAGTGATTTGTTATTCCGAAGCCCAAGACCTCTAAATACGCGGCTTCGTCGTTGAACATTTTGTTTTGATACTTTTTAAATGGCTAAAATAACCTTTTATAAATAAATATATATATACGTATTTTTCATATTTGTTTTTTCTTCTCTCTCTAGTTCGAAAAAACAGATTTATAGGATTGGAAACTAATACCTGAAGAACTCCTTTGATCTTTGTAGGAATTTTAGTTGAAGATAAGTTCATTTCTCCCTGTATCTGTACGAGTAAGATGTATTTTGAATCATCTCTGATCTGTAACTTGTAGTGACTGATTTCAGTATTTCCAAGTTCCAAATTACGGAAAAGTTTTTTCACTTCGATTTTCAATTTGTTGAATCTGTCGATTGAAGATCTAACTTAACTTCTTATATATCAACGATTCTCAAACGAGATTCAGCTTGAAGCAGCAACGAGGAAAGTTAAACCAAAATCTCCCTGCGTCTTTTGATTTTTTGGAGATTGATGGAAAGAGTTGATGAGAATCATCACCAATAAATGAATCTGATGATTCATCAACAAAATGGAACCGAAAGATAAGTTTAATCTCTCTTTATTACTTTAATTCCATCGTAGTTGTTAACTTATTTTTCTCGGTTTGAGATTTCAGAAAAAAAAAAATCAGTTTCGAAAACCTAAGAATTATGGTTTCAGTTCAAATTTGTGATCCATGCTGCAATCAGAGTTCGAATTTGGGTTTATCTCATCTCTATCCCTGTTTTGAACTCAAAACTTAGGATAAGTTTTACAAAATATCTGCTAGGGTTCTTGACTGAAATCTGTACTATATTTCTCTCTACCTTTAATCTCAATCAAAAATCTAAGTTCGGATTCGAAATCTAGGTACCTAAATCTGCATTACCCATCCAATCGTCTATAATTTGATCTACTTTTATTTTCTGACCTAAATCTTCATTACCCATCCAATCATTTATAATTTGATCTACTTTTATTTTCTGAACTAATTTGAACTTGTATTTGTTCTTGATAGATTGCATCAAAGTCAATTAAACTTGTTTTAGGTTTGGTTTGCTTATTGAGATGATTGTTTACGACGTGGTGGTGGTGGTTAGTACTGCTGGTGGTTGAGGGTGGTGGTGTTAGTGGTTAGTAGGGTGGTGTGATAGCAGGTGTGGCGGTAGCGGGTTGTTGTGGTGGTAATGGTGGTGCTGGTGTTGGCATATTGATTATTTTCTTGTGAAAGGAAATTTATAATTGAGATTTTTTTCTGCTAGTTGTCGATCGTCGCTTCTCTTAAGATGTTTGACCAATCTTGCTTGTATTATAGCTTTACATCTTTTATATTTTAAGTCTCTGGTTCTTCATAAATTACTGAATACTTTTTCTTGTTTCTTTCAACCCTACAATCTTGAATGTATCACTAGCTAATCAGTCTAGTGGTGTTTCTGTATCACCGGGATCACTCGTAGCTACCTGGTATGGAGATCCAACTGCTGCTGGTAGTGATGGTAAGTCACGGTAGAGACATCGATTTAGCACTTCACTGTATACAATTATATACACACGCACATATCTATATAAATGCTAGGTCAGTACGTAAAGATATTAGTGAAGATTTTGTGTATCCAAAATGTGAATAGCCATCTTAATTATCTTAGTCTGATTATTACCCTATGTATATAAATTTGGTGAAGTTACATTTGTTAATATATGTATATAAATTGGTTTCAGTTTCTTTCTTAGTTTTATGTTCATGAACAAACAAAGTGGTTTTCCTTTCTTAGTTATACTGTTATATACTTACATCTGGAGTGTGATATTATAGGTTTCAGTTTTCTTGTTAGTTCAATGATGGGAGTGATTGTCCTTACTGAAGCTTATATGTAGGGTTGTATAGAATCTATTAATCATCATTAGGGTTGTGTATTTCAAAATGTGGAAATGAATGAACTATTTTTTATCTTTTATTTTTTTTGGCTAAACCGCTATCATATTATTCCTTGTTATATAGTGAACCATGTGTTGTTGAAATGAAAATTATGGAACAAACCCCAATTCAATGAACATATGGTTGTGTACCTGCCGAGTACACAAGCCATATGCATGTGTAACTTCCAAGTCATATGCATGTGTACTCAGCAACTACACAAGACATATGCATGTGTAACTTTGAGTACACAAGTCATATGCATGTGTACTCGTTTACTACACAAGCCATATGCTTAGAATGATCATTTAGATTAGCTGAAAATAGATTGTTTAGAATAAATTGTGATTTTGTTTTGCATTATTTTGTTCAATTTGCTGGGGAAATGCTTGATTGGTTAGGCCATGTCCAGGTGGCGTATATGTAATGTAGAATAAGCACAATTGATACTGCAGTAGTGGGATACGTGTTTCTTGCTATATATGTAGTGCAGAACCTTAGATACGACGTACTTGGCTCCTTCAGGCAGTGAGGAGTTTATTGCATCTTCACCCATAATTAAAATTACATATATAAGGCCAGGGGGTAGTGCCACAGTGGTGTTTGTTGCATTTCTTGTCCTTTTCCTATTTTTTGCTAGCATTATTTATTTTCTTTGGTAAATTTTATGTAGTGGTGTTATCAAGTCAAATTAAAGAGTTCTGATTTGATGTACTGGTGTTTTTAGGTACAATGATTGAGTTATCGTGCTGGAGAAATAATACTTCTTTTTCTATATCAATTTGCTTCCTCAATTATCTTAAAAAAGATGAGGGAGTTGCTATCTCTTGCACAAGTTACATATCATTTTAGTCTCGTTGCATTTGTTTGTGGAGACTGGATTATGTTGATTTCAACTTATTTGTTTGTGATTTTCATAAAACGTTTTCTTATGTTAGAATAGAAGTTACCTTTTCTCTATAAAGAACTTTGTTTCATTCAGAACTGCACTTCATTTTTTTATGCATGAGTATGTATGTATAACTTTCAGTTACACTAGTTAGATGTATGTGTATCTTCTAGGTACACTAATCAAATACATGTGTAACTCCTAATGACACTAGTCAGATGCATGTGAAACTGATTATGCATAGTTGAGTTGTATTGTTTTTTTTATCTCATTAAAGCCGATTACTTGTTATTCTTCAGGTTGCCGATAACTTCACATAAGCTGCTTGATATGCACAGGAGTCTCAAGGTTACCAAGTATGGTGTTAAAAAGAGCAACAAATAGACTTCAAGGAAATCTAACAGGTTTTAAAGATGCAGTTGATCTTTGTTTTTGTTGTTGATATATTAGTGTTAAGGAGTTTGAATATTCAATCTAAGTTCTTTTCATTTTCTGGTTATCAAACTATGGATTGGATAGTGTTATATGACTAATGTTTCCTTTTGTCGAAAACAATTTTGTAACTCTTGTATGGTGGTTGAATACTGTAATTGATAATGGAGAAATTATTGTAAGTGAAATGGATAATAGAACAATATGCGTATTTTTTGTATGTTTTTGATGTGTAACTGATGAGTATACATGTGTAATTGTTGATTACCCATGTTAATATGCATGTGTAACTGCTAGTTATATGTGTCAATATGCATGAGTAACTACTGAGTACACATGACGTATGCATGTGTAACTGGTGATTACACAAGTCATATATGGTGGCAGCAGCAATGGTGTTGGTGGGCGTCGGTGGTAATGATGGGCGACGGTGGTGGACGATGGTGGTGGTGGTGGTGGTAGTGGTGGTGGTAGGTGACGGTGGTTGGAGATGATGGTGGTAGTTAGTGGTGGTTGGAGGCAGTGGTGGGTAGTTGTGGGATATTTTACTATATTTTAATAATTTTGGGCTTAAATTTATTTTATTTTAAATTAGGGGCTTGACAATATACATAAGGGTATGAATATCTTTTAATAATTTGGGGTCTAAATTTAAACTTCTTTTAATTCAGGGTTTGATATTATAGGTGATCCATGGGTGGGATCTTAACCTAATTTTTCCACATATGAAAAATTAAAACTCTGTAAAAATTACTTTACGATGCTTATTTTTTTCCAGAATCTAACTGACCAAACAAAAGTTAATTGATGTTTCGTCTAACATTTGTCCAACTTAAAGGTTATACTTGGAAACCACGTTTACTTAGTTGATTCTGTTGTGTCAAATACTTTTAATGACATTACAAATTTACTTCAAGTGTGGGCGCATCTTGATAAAATCCAATTGTTCCAAAGAAAACCCTTAAAAATCTGTGATCGCAAATAGAACCATAAAATTCCGAATTCTAGATTTTTGATACGAAACCTAAATTAAACCATCACTTATCAATTGGTGATGAAAATGATAAGTTTAATTTATCATAAACACTCTATTTCGATTACAATTGTTAAATCTTTAGTTTGAAATTAATTTTCAAAAAGAATATTCTCAGGGTTTTGAAAACTCAAATCACCAATTTCATTAAAAATTTCTCGATAATTTACAATTAGAGCACAAATCTGTTATCATCTCATCTCAATCTTGCTTTTGAAATCAAAATCTCAAAAAATCCTAACTAAAAAATTCTAGGGTTTCTTGATAGAAAATTAAGAAATATCATTAACCTTAATCGAAAATCGATTTTCAGATTCGTAATCAGCATACCCGTAACTCTATTACCCTTAGTATTGATTTCATTTTCACGAAATTTCTATTTTGCAATTTTACAATCTCATATTGATCTCATATATGTTCTTGATAGATTACATGACGTTCAATCAAAACTCGATTTTGTTGTTTATAATAAAAACAACAGATGTAATTTAATTACAAGATTTGAACTATGTATCTAATCAAAAGCTCTATATCATTGTAAGTTTGTATCAACCATAGAGCTTCAAGTAGTGGTGACTATTGTTTATTCAAAATGAAACATAACTAACCTATTCAAGCCATATCAAAGTTTTTATCCCTGCAAGTGAAAGAGCTGGTAAAAACGTTATGGATCACGATGAAGAAGGAGTAAAATTTTCTAACAGGGGGTAGTCAATTGGGATTTATAATGACTTATGGAGAATTCTCAAATATGTTGTTAGTCAATTGAGATTTCCAGAGAGTCAATTGAGAATTCTCAAATATGTTGTTATGGAGAACTCTCCTGTTATTGGATAGAGACTTTTTCCAAGTCTTTTAAATTCTCTCAAACTCTCTTGTTATTGGATTAAGATTTGTTAAAAGTCACTCAAACACTCTTGTTATTGGATTAAGACTTCAAAATCATTGATTTGTTACTTATTGGGATTTTGGGAGACTTTTTTTGATGAAAATAGACATGAGCAAAATCTCTCCCTAATAGGTGATGTTTTGAGAGACTTGAAAATTTGGATAAATGGATATAATCCAAAGGTCCTCATTCTTCAGACCTATCCAACGACCAAATTCCACCTACAACTATTCCTAACTCCATCCAATCCATAAGCTTCTGCAACCTCATTATCGAGATACTATGAATATCAACGCTTTGGCTCGTCATATTCTCATTAACGCGGATGGTTTTGTTGAGAGAACTGTTTTTCCATCAAAATTTGCCATGGAGATGTCAGCCACGATTTATAAAGGATGGAATTTCACTGAACAAGCACTCCCACAAAATCTTCTTAAGAGGTAGCTACTCATTATATATAGCTGCTATAAGTCATGCTTGCTGACACTCAGTTCCATGTTCGGCTCATGGATCCCTGATGTATACTTTGGTTTTCTCTCTATAACTTGATAGTTTCTTGCTTCTTTCAGAGGCATTGCAGTTCAAGACCCAAGCAAACCACATGGATTACGTTTGCTGATAGAAGACTATCCATTTTCAGTGGACGGGCTTGAGATATGGTCAGCAATTGAGAAATGGGTGCATGAATATTGCTTGTTCTACTATCCAAACGATGACTTGATCCGAGGAGATCCAGAGCTGCAATCATGGTGGGAAGATCTCAGAACCCAAGGCCACGGTGACTTGAAAGATGAACCATGGTGGCCGAAAATGCAAACCTTTTCAGAGTTAACTCAATCATGCATGTACCACAATCATATGGATAGCTTCAGCTCTCCATGCAGCAGTGAACTTCGGACAATACCCATATGCAGGTTACCTTCCAAACCGTCCAACGATGAGCAGACGATTCATGCCCCAGCCAGGGGAACCTGCATACGATGAACTTGAGAAGAATCCGGATGCAGTTTTCTTGAAAACTATCACTAGTCAGTTACAAACGCTCCTTGGAGTATCTCTCGTCGAAATTTTATCGAAATATTCTGTTGATGAGATATTTCTTGGAACAAGAGACTTCCCTGATTATTGGACAAGAGACAGAATAATAGTTGAAGCATTTAAAAGATTCGGTGAGAAGTTGGTGAAAATTGAGAATAGAATTGTGGAAATGAACAATGAAGAACAATTGAAGAATAGAGGTGGACCTGTAAAAATGCCATATACTTAACTGTGCCCCTATCCTTTGCCGACTGACACTCTTGGACTCACCGGAAGGGGAATACCCAACAGTGTCTCCATATAAAGGGAAGAGCACTCAATTCATTTATGTATTTGCATATTCAATTGTATTTATAGGAGAGTAAAATACACAATCTACTGTATCAAAAACGAACGTCGCAGGAAATTTCTTCAGGGTATGGGATTTGGTAAATTGGTTGATTCAGAATTGGAATTCTCGGAGAAGATGGACAAGGAAATGAGTAGAAAAAATCTTGGATGGGAAAGAATATCAGAATGTAGTGATGCTGTTTCAAGTTCTGCAGGTTTGAATCATGATACCTAAGGAGGGGAAAAAGATTCGACAGAACCTCAAAATCCAAGGTTCTTGCTACTGAATTGGCTCAAAATAGATTCGATAGAATCTCAACACCAGGATCAAAAGAATTTGAAACAACAGCCTGCCGAGAAAAATGTAAACTCAAGTCTTGGTGGAAACGTATGATGCGCAAGAGTAAAGGAAAGGGTTTATATGACGTGTGTGGAGTTCACAGCAGTTTATATGGATCAGGAAGTCGACACTCACAAGGGTTTTGTCTGGACCATGAAATTTAGTCTCGATTGTCAATAGCTCTAGAAGGTGGTTCAAAATTTGTTGATAGAGTTAAAAGACACAAAGCATTTTTTTGGGAAATACGAAATGACTTGCATTACCTATTACTCTATTGTGTTTATTTGTTAAGATTCTTAGTTCAGTCAGGTGGTACACATATTCCAGCAATGATAAAGGGCAGGGATGTAAGTGTTTATCGTAATCATAAAACTATATTATTTCAAAATGTTTTAGCTGCATGAAATTTTGAATTAGAATTTATATATGTGTTGAGTGGGTGGGAAAGGTCTTCTCATGACGCAAAGATTCTAAATGATGCTTTAACAAAGAGGAACGGACTCACCATTCTGCAAGGTAATTATACATAATTTATTTGTAGTAATCTCTTTGAATTTGGTTATTATGCATATAATGATAGATATTTTACATCTTTTTATCTCTACAAATCACAAAGACTCTCTAGAAATCCATTAAATTTGTATCTACAAGTTTCAGAGACTCTCTACAATTTTCTTTTAAAATCACTGAAAATCTCTATACTTTCAGAGAGTCTCCGGGAGTCACTAAAAATAAAAGTATATGAAAGTCTATATAAATCGCATTTGACTACCCCTTGAATAAGTTTGATGGTAGAATTCAAATCATTATAAATTTAAAAAAGGTATAAAATGTCCTTATTCCATGATTTTTCAAAATTATATAGAAAAGAGTTTGGATTTTATGAGAAAACGGCATTCCAAATTCCCAATCACATTTTAGAAACACAATTCCAATTCACTTTTTGAAAATGCTGTTCCAAATACCGTTTTATTTATTTTAAAATATCACAGCCATTGGATGTTAACCCATCATCAACCAAGAGGTATTTCTATCCGTTCAATATCTTTTATCGTATTTGAGCAGTGGGGTCCACTATCCATATACGTGAGTCCAACCGATAATCTTTGCAATAAATAACTTACCTACGCTACGTGTCAGTTCATTATTTACTAGACGATTAAAAAGTAATTAAATTATTCTTTTAAAAATTACAAGTTCAGTCTTTTAGTAGTTAAATTATTCTCTTAAAAAATGAAGGCTGATATAGGGGCTCCAACATCAATAGAGGGGCTCTAATAATAAGACGAAATAGGGACACTATGAAGTAAAACTCAAAAACCCCTTATCCATAATTCTTATTAAATACCCAAACTATCCCTGATTATTAATGTTAATTACATTAATTAGTTAATTAGATTAAGCTAATCATGATTAATTAAACATAAAATATTTCTTAATCAAATTTTTAGGATCAAATTTTTTTTTTGAATTTGTGTTTGGTGGGAAGAAAAACTTGATGAAATTTAAGAAAATTTTATGGTTTTTTTTTTTAAACCCTAGATTTTGATTCAATAAACCATAGTGGCATTTAGATACCTCTAGATTAAACTCTTGATCTTTGTATGGCTCAAATTAGATGAAATCACGATTTGAAAGTTTGATTTTTTGTGATTCAGAGAAAGTTACGGTTGGGTTTCATGTCGAACCCAACCGTAACACCAAGAACATCCAGACTTACGGTTGGGTCTTGTTGAAAACCCAACCGTAACTGGAAGAAAATGAAGAACACCATCTTTTTCCCATGTTACGGTTGGGTTTTAAACCAGACCCAACCGTAACTTAAAGAACAATGATGAACCCAATTTTTCCCCTAGTTACGGTTGGGTTTTAAACCAGACCCAACCGTAAGTTGAAGAAATTGATGAACCACATTTTTCCCATAGTTACGGTTGGGTTTTAAAGGAAAAACCAACCGTAACTTATCCTTAGGAGAATTGATTTTTTTGGTTAATTTTGAGTTTTAAAAAGCAAAATTTTGAAATAATTCAATCATTTTTTCTAGATTGAAGGTAAATTGGGTGTTTGAAACAAAGAAAAAACGAAAAAAACACAAATTAGATAATCTAAATTTGTGTTATCCAGTAGAATTTACGGTTGGGTTTTGGCTTATAACCCAACCGTAACAGTTCTGATAATTTATATTCCATTTTCAACACATATTTACGGTTGGGTTTTGCCTTAAAACCCAACCGTATCCAGTTGAATTTACGGTTGGGTTTGGCTTATAACCCAACCGTAACATATTCTGTTAATTTTTGTTTCAAGTTCAACACAGAATTACGGTTGGGTTTTGCCTTAAAACCTAACCGTAGACAAGTTGTGGTGTTTGTACAAAATTTATTACGGTTGGGTTTAGTTATCGGACCCAACCGTAAATTGTCCTGTTAATTGTTTTTTGATTTTCAATATACTCCAAATTGGGTTTAAAACACAACTTTGTAACTTATTCCTTGTATTGTAATAGATTTAAAGTAGTACATTAAAGGAAATAAACGATTGGAAACGAAATACAATAGAACATTGGATGATTACACTTAAGCACTTAAGATAATGGCGAAAATCAAACACCCGACTTGTTTCCATAATACGATAGCAATCTGTATGCTTGAACTCCTCCCCATATTTGATTCTATATTGCTTCATAGCCAACACATTCTGAAAAAAGACAAATCAATTATAAGTTTGAATTTTAGAAATCTCTTTTTAATTAACGATTTATTAATCGACAAACTTACTCTTTCCACACCGTTCTCATAGGGATTTGCTTCGAATCTAGCTTTCATTTCTAGTTTTAAGTTGTTCATGCATCGATACAACGTCTCAAACCGTCTCTTGATGGCTCTCCACGTAACCCAAGGGTTTACATTCCCATGTAATGCCGCAAACATTCGAAATACACGATTCCACCATTCATCGGTATCAAAACCCTCATTCCAATTTTGTTGTGAAACAACGTTGTTATTGTTGTTATAGAAGGCTCTATCATAAGCATGCTCTACCATCGTATGCCATGCTCGAACAATTGCAACATCTTCATCATTCGTGTATGTATTTACCATTTTTAGTGGTTGAAAGGGTATGGTGAGAATAATGAGAAAGTGTATAATTATAATGAGAATGAAAGGGATAGAGAATAATGAGAAAGTGACAAGTAAAGGTTTCTTTTTATAGGGAAAAAGTCACCAACGGGTAGATTTTTGAAAAAAAAAACCGTTGGAATTGTGTATTTTGAGAGGACGTAAATTCAGAAATTTTGAGATTCCCGTAGAATTTACGGTTGGGTTGGTGGTCCAAACCATATCATGAGGTGTTTTTACAATTTATTTACGGTTGGGTTTAGTAATCGAACCCAACCGTAAAATGATATTTTGAAATGTAGTTACGGTATGGTTGAGTAACCTAACCCAACCGTAACTTCTAGTGTTACTGTTAGTGTATATTTTACGATATTGTTACGGTTGGATTTTTCCTTGAGACCCAACCGTAAGAAAGTTTGGTGTTTGTTCAATTTTTTGTTACGGTTGGGTTTAGTAATCGAACCCAACCGTAAATATGAATTTTTAGTATGGATTCTAGTTACGGTTGGGTTGAGTCATGGAAGCCAACCGTAAGAGAAGTTTTTAAGACAAATATGCTTGGGTTTAGTTCATTTTCTTATGAAATACCATAGTTGTAAAAAACCTTATTTTTAACATTAAAGGAAGAACTAAATGAAACGAAATACAGTAGATCATTAGATGATTAAACTTAAACACTTAAACACTTAATCATAACGGCGAAACTCAAGATATAAACTATGTTCCAAGATACGATAGCAATCTGTATGCTTGAACTCCTTCCCATATTTGATTTTATACTGCGCCCTAGCCATGACATGCTGAAAAAAATAAATCAATTATAAGTTTCATTATTTTTAAAAAAAATTGGGAAGAAAGAACCATTTATTAATTGACACACTTACTCTTTCCACATTGGTTTCGTCGGGAAATGCTTCAACTCTCATTTTCATTTCCAGTTTTAGGTTTTCCATTTCTTCATACAACGCCTGAAAGCGTCCCTTGATGTTACTGATCGTCCTCCGATATCTATTCCCGTGTAATGCCACAAACATTTCAAACACACCCTCCCACCAAGAATCGTCCTCCTGAGAGTCCATCCAATTTTCAGCTATATCAACGTTTCTATTGTTGTTATAGAAGGCTCTCTCGTAAGCGTGGTCTATCATCGTAACCCACCCTCGAATAATTGCAACATCTTCATCATTCGTGTATCGAACCATTTTAAATGGTTGAAAGGGTATGGCGAGAATGAGTTGGAAAGTCTAGAATTATAATGAGAATGAAAGGGATAGAGAATAATGAGAATTATAAAAGGAAATGTTACCTTTTATAGGGAAAAAATTCCCAACGGCTAGATTTTGAAAAAAAATAACCGTTGGAATTGTAATTTTTTTGTGACTATTGAGTGATAATTTACGGTTGGGTTTTGGCTTAGAACCCAACCGTAATATCTTATTGATTTTTGTGCAAATTATATTACGGTTGGGTTTTGGCTTAGAACCCAACCGTCATTTTTAGTGTTAGTTTTAGTGCGATGATCATTTACGGTTGGGTTATCTAATGTAACCCAACCGTAAAAAATATGTTATTTTATTGCAAATTATG
This sequence comes from Papaver californicum, assembly GCA_023531435.1. Lineage (NCBI taxonomy): Eukaryota > Viridiplantae > Streptophyta > Magnoliopsida > Ranunculales > Papaveraceae > Papaver > Papaver californicum. The sequence goes on along the minus strand of JAJJMC010020972.1, from coordinate 5,566,084 downwards.
TTACGGTTGGGTTTAATTATGTTACCCAACCGTAAACATAAGTTTTTAATTGGAATTTTATTTACGGTTGGGTTGTTTATTGAAACCCAACCGTAAATGATCATCTTCGTTTCATATATTCTTCATTTTTTATGGTTAAATCAATCTTGTATTTGTTTTGTGTTGGTGGGAAAAGTGGAAGAGAGATAAGAGAGTTTTAACCCAAAATTTTGAAAACACCAAAATGAGTGATTCTAGTGGCAAATTTGTGGAGTGTGAATCCTTGTATGATTGCCAAACTAAATTCTACATACCCATTGAGGGAGACCCAACAATGTATGATTATTTGGATGGTAGAGAGGTTTTAAGTGTAAGTTGTGATGGTGAAACTAAAGCAAATGGAGATATTAGTCGTCAAAGTGAAGATACAACTGCTGAGAATAGTCAGGTATGATTCTAACTTATTCTCTTTTTCATTTTTTGGAGATATTTAAGGAACTGAAGTGCATAAATTTTTTTTTTTTGTTACAACAGTATAGTTTACGGTTGGGTTTCCTCAACAAACCCAACCGTAAGTATCCATTTGTGTTTCTGGAAAGTACAGTTTTACAGTTTTTCGGTTGGGTGTTTACCACAAACCCAACCGTAACTTATTACGTGCATGGGTATTTACTGCACTTGTTACGGTTAGGTTTTGGCTGAAAACCCAACCGTAACATTGGGTTGATTTCTTTCCTTATATTACGGTTGGGTATGACGATATTACGGTTGGGTATGACGATATTACGGTTGGGTATGCGCTATTACGGTTGGGTCTGATGCTTTTAACCCAACCGTAAACTTATTGGTTTTAGTGTTTTTTCTGACGCTTGGGCTTGATCTTTTTTGTTCAGGTCTCGGTTGTACCTCAACCAATGTATGATCAGCCTCCTCCAAATGATATTGAAACTATAGATACTACGGATCACTATTTGAACGACCTGGTAGGTTATAGATAAGTTGTTAATCCCTATCGACAATTGTCATAATGCCATTTTTTTTAACCTAACTTTATGTTTTTGGACCATGTAGACATGGGATAAAAAAGAAGATGCAAAGAAGTGGGCTACAGAACATGGGAAACTCATCATGTGTGTGCTTGTTTGTAACAACCAACAAAAACACAACCGCTTTCAAATGGTTTGTGAGTGTAGTGGACAATACACAAGACATGCAAAGAAGGGTACTGAGTATGTACCAAAGACGAAGATCAAACGAAAAACTTACACTAAGAAGATGGGATGTCCTTTCAAACTTCAATTTCATAAGAACAACGAGAATAAGTGGTTCTTGTCTACAGTTGTATGCGGTCGTCACAACCACCTACCACCAGAGACTTTGTTAACCCATCCTTCTATGGCCCGGCTTACCAAGGAAGAAAAGCTCATCGTAAACGATATGACGGATAAGCGTTTGAAACCCAGTGATATACTCGGGTACTTGAAGAATATAAACTCAAATAATGTGTCTACGTTGGAGACAATCTACAACGCCAAAGCCAAGTTGAAGCGTGAGAAATGGGAAGAAAGGGACCCGATCCAACAACTTTTGTACTTGGGGGAGACAAAAAACTACACCATGTTTCACGAAGAAGATGAAAATAAACAAATTAAGCATATTATATTGGCTCATCCCGAGTTTATAAAGTTAGCACGATGCTCCCATCAAGTGCTTATGATGGATTGCATGTACAAAACTAACAAGTATGAGCTCCCGGTTTTGAATGTTGTAGGGCAAACTTCTACCAAGTCCCCGTTTAGTGTTGCCTTTTGCTTCTTGAGAAACGAGCTCGAAGAAAGCTATGTGTGGGCATTGGAACAAATTAAATTATTCTACGTTGAAGGTTATACCCCTAAGGTAATTATCACCGACAAAGAACAAGGCTTGATGAATGCCATTGCAAGGGTATTCCCAGATGCTCATCATCTTCTTTGCACGTTCCACTTGTGGAATAATATTCAAACCAAGTGCAAAACGATTATTCGGCCAACAAAGAGAAGCGAGATGGAGAGAATTAATAAATTGCCGGTATCAGAACAAGAAGCGGCCAAAGAAAAATTCAAGGAGGATGACAAGTTGGCGGAACTAAAATGGGCTAGTTTCCAGACTGAATGGGATTCTTTGACATGGTCTATCACCAAGGAAGACTATGAAGAAAATGTTCGTATGTTATGCTTGCATTGGAGTAATTATCCAAAAGTTGTGAACTATTTGATGGACAATTGGTTGAATCCCCACAAAGAGAAGTTTGTAGCGGCGTTCACAAACCAATATAGGCACTTTGACAACCAAGCTACAAGTACCGTGGAGTCATCTCACAACAGAATGAAGAAGAAGCTTCATAATTGTGATGGTGGGTTTGTTACGGTCTTCGAAGCGATGCACGATTATTTTGTCCGTGACCTTGACAGAGTTAAGGAATCTTTTAAAAAAAGCCTTTCTAGAAAACACGTCAGCTATAAAGACGAACCATTGCTCCAAAGTATTTTTTATAAGGTGTCGCATTGTGCTATTGAGAAGATAATGTACGAAATAAAGCACTATAGATTGGGCAATTTACACGGAGAAGAAGAGTGTGTTTGTCCTAACATGTCAAGTTTGGGACTTCCCTGCCGGCATATGATGCCCAAGTACGAAGAAGACGGTGTGATCCCAATTCAAGATATTGATCCGTTCTGGCAACAATTGTCTTTCGATGAACCCATCGTCGAGCAAGATTTTGGTGCATCGTTTGCCGACACCCACGTTGGAAAGGCTATAGCTAAGAAATACGATACATTAAATAAGGCGCAAAGGCAAATTTGGTTGACAAACTTGACTTACTTCGTGTTTCCGCACACAAGGTACTCTGTCAAGGAACCAATTAGAGGGAAGAGAAAAGGTAGGCCTTCTACCAAAGAATCGAGGGCCGTGGGACGGAAAAAAGCTAGGGAATTGCATGAAGAATCAAAGAAAAGAAACCCTTGTGCATTTGAGCATTTGCAAAATGAATATGAAGCAGAGGATGAGAAGGAGGACGATGCTCAACGAAAAATAAGTCGAACGGAACAAGGGGGACCAAGTGTAGTAGATATTAAAGGAAAGGGTCCCGCGGTTCCCACTCAAGATAGTTCAACAATTGAACTTGGTGCCAAGGGAAAAGTACCTCCACACCCAAACTCAATAAGAGTAAGTATGAAGGAATTAGCAAGAAGAAAAAAAAGAGTTAGTATGAAAGAATTAGCAAGAAGAAAAGAAAAACTTAAAAGCAATACATTAGTAGTTGAAGAGCCATATACGATCCGGATTGCAAGAGGATTGATGCAATTTCCATCTAACTATTCAAGAAATGAGAATGGCAAAATCGTCCGAACCGAGCAAATTATTTATGAAAATTATATGTCATCGTTCCCAGCTTTTTTTCGTCCCTACATAAAGGCCACCGACGATGTTGCCGGTGATGGTAATTGTGGATACCATGTATTCATCGAACAAGTTGGACCATTTAGCGGAGCAGCAGGGTTGGGTATGGACGAAGTAACTTTTGTAAGGCATAAGTCAGCGGTTGAACTACGCTCTTACCCGGATATATACAAGCCAATGATGTGTGCATATAGAGACGAAGAGTCGTTGTTAAACGAGGAGTTCATTGCTCTCGAAAGGCGTTTAATAGGCAATAAGAATTGCACTAGTGAGTATTGGATGAGCATGCCAATATGTGGCCAAATCCTTGCCAACGCTTTTAATTGCGTCATCCATTATATCTCAAATGGATATTGTTTAACATTTGCACCAACAAGATCAACATTTGTTGAACAATTGGCAAATAGAAGATGTGTGATTGGGCTGGTGCAGAACTGCCATTTTGTTGGTCTAAAGTTGAAAGAAGGAAGTCCATTACCCCCTTTACAGGATGGGTACGACGGTGATATCGCCAAGTCTTGGTGTCACAGATTCAAGCACAATTTCGAACTCTGGAAGGCATTAAAACCCTCACCGACATTTCAGTTCATATCATTTGTTTCTGAGTCGGAGTCAGAATGTTAATATGTATGTTGGAGGAATCATAATATGAATATAGTTTTTTGGAATATAAAAATTTGAACTATCATATGTGTTACTACAAAATGTTTCCAGGTTTACGGTTGGGTTTTTAGTAAAAACCCAACCGTAAACTTGTTACTGAACAATTATAATAATATTACGGTTGGGTTTTGAGTGAAAACCTAACCGTAAACCCTCCAGTTTAAATTCACTCAGGTTTACGGTTGGGTTTGTACTCAAAACCCAACCGTAAACCTGTCACTTTTACGGTTGGTTTGTGAGTACAAACCCAACCGTAAACCTGGATGAATTTAAACTGGAAGGTTTACGGTTGGGTTTTCACTCAAAACCCAACCGTAATATTATTATAATTAACCTTTTTTTTGGAATTTCAATTCACTCAAAACTGGGTTCAAAACACAAAATTTATGTAAACATCAAATTTTTGACCACATTACAACCCATGAAATCATTAAAGTAACCTGGGATACAATTGAAATTAACACTAAGAAACCCAAATGGCATTACAAAAGAACTAATAAATAGGTTTGCGAGTGAGCAAAAAGTCTTTTAGGATGTGATAATGAGGTAGGTATAAAAATGGCCATATTTTCCATCTCCTCCATTCCGCAAGAGATCTCTGTAACACCTCATCATCGGTTTCACCCCTAAGTCGTAGTTGACCAATAATATGAACTAATGCCATAAATTCTTCTACGTATCGGTGTATAGTGTTATATCGACAAATCAACTTGACGTGATCACGGTTATAAGGGTTGCCGGTTTCAGAACAAAAGTTTTCATGGATTGTTTGCCAATAACTCGGACTCGTTATACCACTTTGCCTTCTTTCTTCTCCTCTTTTTGGAAAACATAATACATAGTTGCGGCAAATACTTAAATCTTCTTCCAAAGAAAAATCTGGATTTTTAATGCCAGGTTGACCCATGTTCCACTATGTTGGAGATGATTGTTGTAACATAAAGGTTTATTTTTGAAAAAAATGGATGGAAAGGATATGTACTCAACTATTCCACTTATAAACAAGAAGTATAACGGTTATATTTTAAAAAAATAGGTCGTACAAGGTTTGAACGGCTGTATTTGAAAACCCAAAAAAAATATAATTCAAAAACGACCCAAAACTTTCCACAAATAGAATTTACGGTTGGGTTTTGAAAATAACCCAACCGTAATATCATAGGGGAATTATGTTTTAAGGTCTTAAACCTTACGGTTGGGTTTTCAGCAAAAACCCAACCGTAACCTATGTTTTTACCTTTGAGTTTTAAGGTCAAATT
>JAJJMC010020972.1:5529370-5556934 GCA_023531435.1 Papaver californicum | reverse complement strand
TCTTCCATTTAATTTACGGTTGGGTTTTGAAAATAACCCAACCGTAATACTCAAGAACACCAAATGTTACGGTTGGGTTTTAAAAATAACCCAACCGTAATACTCAAGAACACCAAATGTTACGGTTGGCTTTTGACACGGACCCAACCGTAATATCAACCGTGTCCAACATTTTTTCCCCAAAAACATGATCAAACATGCGAATAAATCAATTACAAGTTCTAAGAATAACATGGGTTTGATTCAATACCTTAGATACACCATTGTTGGATATTTCTCTGCTTGATTTTGCGAACGGTTATCGATTTCTTGTTGAATCTCTTGATTAGGTTGCCCTGAAAAGTGTTCATTGCCATCACTACTACCTTGAATTCCTTTAGTATGGTTCTTCATCTCGAATTGTTTTGTTGATTTTAATCGACGATGAATTTGCGAATCGGCGATGAATTTAGATGGGTTACGGTTGGCTTTTTCTTTGGTTTTGTTTTTGAAAGTTTTGAAAATTTTGATAAGAAATTAAAAGAGTTTAGGTTTTAATTAGTAGAAGGGTAAAATGGACATTTAACTTTACCCCCTAGGACATCCCTTATCGTAAAATTGGGTCACCTTGGCTCAACTAGGAGCCCCTCTATTGATGTGGGAGCCCCTATATCAGGCTTCTAAAAAATATTAATAATTAAATGGAGTACTAATTAACAACTTTATCAGAGAAAATTAAACTGTTGGACTAGTTTGTAGGCCAAAGTATATATAAATATAAGTTATTCATTTAATAAAAAATTAAAAATTAAACAAATTTAAAATTGTGTTTCCATACCACTATAAAATACAGAGTTATCACTGAATTTGGAATTTAAAATTGTTCCACCATAAAATTTACTCTAAGTGTAATTACAGACCTTAAAAATATCTCTGATACACAACGAACTCAAAAGAGATAAGTGTTCACTATCTTCTTCAATTTTTTGATTGCTATATCCATTTTTCACCTTGAACAATAGCTTTAGCTTAAGCATGATTTTTAATTGTCATCCGTGAATGATTGAATCATGAACTCTCTTTAAAAACATAAGCTTATTCTCGTATGTTTGCAATGAAATCCTGCTTGAATGCTAGGGAAAAATTAAGTTGTCTTAATATGTGATAAACATGATTTAACATGTTTAAACTGAAATCTTGTTTAAAAGTTATAGTTGACCCATAGTGTTTATCTCTAACTGAAATCTTTTTGAGCTTTTGAGCTTCACTCTGTCAATCCTGATTCTAATACATCTGCATAATGTAACATTGAATGTGTTAAACTCAAATGATTTCGTTAAGAGCCTGATAAATGTATCTTGCGGCATATTCTGTAACATTACAATTTTAATTTTTCCTGAACATACCTCAAATTTCATAATGCTTACATTTAGCTATTGAAACTTAACTCTTGAGTATAAATATCAAGTCAACGGTTAAGTCTAATCCTAGAGCTTTTAAAGCTTCTTTAATCTGTCCTACATCTCAACTAGATTGTGTTTATCCTTAGAAAAAACACTTGATATGCCATTTAACAACTATAATTCTACAGCTTCACATGTTTGTGACTAGTTCTTATGTCATTAGCTTGTTGACAGTTTACTTGAAGTAGATAAATGCAATTCCATAACTCGAAACTTACAACTGCCTCTCATATGTATCTGAATTGCGCATCTTAAGCATAATCTCAATCGTGCTTCTTTATTCTAAATTTTAAATACCTTTTATTTATCCTGTGAGAACTGATATAACGCATAAACATGCATCCAAAATTATTTTTTTAATCTAATTTCATGAACTCTTAATTCAGCTCTACTAGCTTTTAAATTTGTTCTGCAACATTTGATCTAAAATCTTTAAGTCAGAGTTGACTCACATAATCACATATGCATGAAATATATTGATATAGCAATTGTTCTGTAACTCAATCAACTGCTATTAACTTTTATACAACACAAGAAGATATATGTATCATAATATTCACTTAAATTCAGCTTATGATATCTATACATGAATGGAACTTATTAAGCCTCAATGTCTGAAACCTAGGATGCAACTTTTATCTACAAATAAATGTGATTCAGTCACTTATCTTTTTTATACTTGAGCTTTGAATAGCCTCAAGGCTACAATCTACACACAAAGCTAAGTGCAATTCAATCTCAATCTCATGTTATCTTCCAATGCTTTCTTATATTATTATAACTGAAATTGGTGTAGCATAATCACTTACTGGTATTGATCCAGGATAGACACTTCAAATATTGAATTCTGATCCACCTACAAAAATCCAAAGAGCTATAGCAAGTCAAGGCCATAACCAAGTGCTGGAACTGTTGTTTTATCTCCAAAAAGCTAAGTATCACCAACTCTAACTGAAAGTAAATGATACTTTAAAAGCCATAAAGTAAATACATGAATACCAAAATGTGATCCTCAGCTCCAAGCATTCTGAATGCATGATTATTATCAACCTTACCTCGAATATGCATATTAGCATACTAGTGTAGCTCACAGAATTACTATCTGAATAGGTGCTACCTGAATGTGAATTCTTATCCATGAGCAGATATAGCTTAATCTCAAAACATGAGCAACTTCCTCATATAAAGCATGAACATCTATTTGCATCCTTATCCATGAACAATGAATCGTGAGCTTCTTAGCTAATCTAACAGTCTTTTATTTGCTATGAACATATTTGAACTTGCATAGCTTAATCTTGGACCTTATAGGTCACAAAGAAAAGTGGGGGACCTGTAACCTCTTATCAGTCACCTATAAGCCGAACTGCTTCAGCTGAGCTATCTAAACTGACATATAATCTGAACCTTTATTTGTCACTTGTAAGTTAACACATCATCTGAACTTTTATCTTTCACCCTAAGAGCTAACTTTTTATCTAATTCTGTAATTAGCTGACTGTTTAGATAATTAGTTGTAATTTTCTATTTGTCATCATTGAACTGACATGCTTTAGATATTTAAAATTTCTACCTACCATCCATGAGTTGCATTGCACTAGCTGAACTATCTGACCTGAACTGCTCTAACTGAATTATTTAAGTCTATATCTGTCATTTATGAGTTATGATTAGCCTCAAAGTCGCAATCTGCGGGAAAAGCTAAGTACCTTACTATCCTTACTCATATCTATATTTTTGAACTTAAGTTGAAAAGATATGATGCAATATATATTTTTGAGCTTGATCTCTGAACTTACAAGTGTCATGGGATATCACTCAAAGAGCAAACCTCCAAGATTAGAGTTCATAGTAGCTCTTAGAGACATACTTGCTGATCTTTCTAATACATCTGAAATGTTAATCTTAAAATCAGAACTACCTGAATTTATTGGCAGACCCATAGAATTTTTACTACATCTTCCATCATAGCAATTGTTGCTTTAAATCAAACTGTCTTCATTACAGGACAAGTGCTCAAAGAGCAGAAATATGACTAAAGGTATCATAGACACCTAACTCAACATGCCAAATTGATGCAACAATTTAGTATCACAATTAAGTCAGGGAGCTACTAGAAGTAGAACAGCATCAACTACAAAAGCATCGACTCCTCGAGAGCTGCGCATCTAAACTCATGCTTGCACTCAAATGCAGCTAAGTACCGCAATCTTTGCTATTATCTTATCATAAATAAAATAAAACTATTATAAAGTTTTATCTTAAGCTGAAACTGCACTTTACCTCAAAACCTGAATGCATGTTTACACACCCAACTGTTTCAATTGAGCTGTCTGAATGTTAACACCTGGATGAATCTAATGCGCTTAAACTTAGAATATCTCAGCCTTATCTTGAATCTTAAATCTCTTAAAATAGCTTTGCATAGCGATTGTATATCTCAATTGAATCATTTATGTGACTGAGCTTGTGAAATTGACTGCAGAACAACTAGAATTCCTTGTTACAGGACAATAAGTTATACCTGTTAGTCTACAGTTGAAACTAGTCTTTGAACTTTAAATCAGTAGCATGATTATTAGCTAAACTTAGCTGCTTAACAGCAATCAACCATCTCTGTATTTACAATGCTGATAACAACAAAGAATCTGAATGCTTACAATATAGCTTAACCAACAGATCCAGTTGATATATACTTAGCTATTTTGCTTTAACTTCAAATTACAAAAATTACAATATGTTGAATGAGTGACAGGTAACTTATAGCTACTCCAATAGCTCTTACCTGGAGAAAATCACAATGAGCTGCAACAAACAACAGAAGGAGATATCTTAGCCACTCCGATAGCTCCTTGAGAGCATGAAGTTAAATGTATCTCAGCTCCTTGAGAGCATGAACTTAAATAAATGTATCCCAGCTCCTTGAGAGCATAAACAAGCTCTTTAAGAGTATAATTTTAAAAATCAAAAGCTCCATGAGAGCATGAATTAAATGCACGTAGATCTTTAAGAGTATTAATAACATTGCTTTCTGAGAACAAAAGTTCTGAAATTTCTGAGCTAAAAGTTTACAAGTCGCAGGGACCTAGGACCAAACAGTACATGTAGAGAGGATATGAAAGTAAAATATCCAGGTCGAGAGAACCAAACACTAAAGTATCCAGGTCTTAAGGTCCCATAACCTAAAAATAGCCAGGTATCAAGGACCTTAAGCTGAAAATCTCAGGTATCAAGGACCCAAATCTGAAAATTTCAGGTCCCAAGGACTCAGAACTAAGATTGCAAAGTCTTAAGAACCGTGGCTGAAATAGCCAGGTCTAAATGACTTAGAACTAAAATCTACAGGTCACAGAGACCTAGAACAAAACAAAAAATAGGCTCAAAGAGCTAGATCTCAAAAAAGCCCATAAATTTCGTCTTTCAAAATGTTGATCAAGAAAGGCAACATCTGATCATAGTTGTATGGTTAAAGGAAGCTAAAGAAATATTATATTAAAAAGAGAGTGAACCTACCTTGGTGAGAGAGCATGTCGACATTAATACCAACTCATTAAGCTTCCAACCAGTATTTGACCGACACAGAATGACGCCCTGGCCAGGTAGTCTCGGAAATAAGACCTTGGTTATCTCCAATATACTGTTGCAGCCTACATCACTAACGGTTAGGTAATTAACTCATAATACCTACTATCTTAACGGCGATAATAGAGACGTAACAAGACCAAACTGGTTAAAAATTTATACCTTAGCTAAATCAAAATTTCACTAAAAGTGAAAAAATACTCAAACTTTAAAGAGCTATCATAAGCTAGATCTGAAAAAATGATAGTAGAGGATTATAGCTCTTCGATTATCAAATCAATTTTAGGAAAAAAATGATCTATTCATGTTCAATTGAATCGATTAAATTTTTTAAAAAAATATTACGAGCATTGCATTTTTAGTTCCCATATTATAATCATATAAAAGGATTCCCTTCGGTCGTCCAATAATAATCATCATTTTGTACTATGTTACAATCAAAATGCACCACAAAAACAATACAACAGGGTCGATAAAATGAGTTACGATCAAGAATGATGTTATGAAATCAGTTGTTGTTAAAACCATGTTTAATATATGTGTTAAAAATTATAAATAGGATTAAAAGTTATATATTTATGTCAAATTTTGAATGCCGAATTAGTATATGCAAAACACATTAAATACTCATTTCTGTATTTTCGCATTTTTTCCGAATCTCGCATATTTGACCGGATATTTGACCGAATTTTTATTTTACCTAGCCGGTTTGTACGCGCATTTTTACCAGTCAGCGGATTGCTTACTAGGCTATCGTGGCTCTTCTCCATATCTTCACTTCTCATCAATACCTCCCCCTACAAGCTCATTTATTACCCCTAAAAAATCCTTCACTATAATCTCTTTTGTTGGGCCCAATTAAAACCTCAACTCATCATTCTTCTATTATTCATTTATACTTTGATTCTACAGAAGATTTTGAGAATTCGTTTTTTACTTCTAAAAATAAATATTTTGGCGTGGAACTGTCATGCAATTAACCAACAACCAACTATTCAACATCTGTGAAGGCTGGTCTCGACGTACCAACCTTCGGCTCTATTTTTCTCTCGGAAACATTAGCCAGTGAAAATGATATGATTTCACTCAAGCTCTCCTTACAATTTCAACAATATTTCACTGTTTGCAAGATTGGAAGACGAGGATGATTATGTCTGTTATGGAAAAATAATCTAGATGTAAAAATTCTTCTACTCTCTCAAAGTTATATACATCCACTGATTACCCTGCCTCCACCCGAACAACCATGGATATGCATGGGCATTTACGACTCACCTCATCCAGAAGCGAGGAGAACTATGACAAGAATTCCCAACAACATTCCCCAATGTCACCCCATGGATTTTGCTAGGAGATTTCAACGATATAACAGAACAATCAGACAAGAAATGAGGAAGACAAGTAATATACGCGTAGACTCAATATTTTCCCATAATGATTAATCTAATGGGTTATATTGACATATGATTCTGAGAAGATCCATGTACATGGATAAATAATCAGTCGTGATAAGAAAACATTCTAGAATGCCTGGATAGAGTCCCAGCTACTTAGCACTGGCGAATGACAAACCCCCATGCAGGAGTTACTCATCTCCCTAGAATAGATTCCAATCATGCCTCAATCTTACTACAGACAAAAATGATTGACTAGAAGGAACAAAAAACTAAAAATTTGAGCATTTATGGCTCACTCATCCACAACTCAAGCAAGTGGTGGATACATCATGAACCCAACAAAGTGATATAAATCCGCCTACGGACTTACAATTAAAACTCATCATAACCAGTCAATCACTTGCCACATGGAACAAGGAAATAATTGGACATTTCACTACAATGATAAAGAATTCAACATCATATATAAAGATAGCCCAACAACAATGTGCTGCAACGCAAGGAAATGAGAAGCACTCTTGGTTATTACGACAAAGGGAGCTGAGAATTCAATGGACCCAATCAGGCGACAAGATGGGCGACACTTTGTAAGATACACAAAGATCATGAATTCAATGGCCCCAATCAGGCGACAAAAATACAACTTCTTCCATACCAAGGCAACCATTCACAGGGGATGCAACAACATACAACAACTACAAGACCCTCACAATAATTGGGTAACTAACAAAGACGAAGTCGTACACCTCATTTTCAACCATTATACCGAGCAATATACAACAGCACCTACAACAATAGATGGAGATCTATTCAGAGCAATCACCCCAAGACTGACCCCTAGACAATGCGCAATGTTGACCGATAAGGTAACTCCAATGGAAATCAAAAAGGCACTCTTCTCTATAGATTCTGAGCGAGCTCCTGGACCAGATGGTTATACTAGTAAGTTCTTTAAAATCTTTTGGGAAACCACCCATACTCCACTAATTGTTATGGTCCGTAGTTTTTTAACTCCCTAGATATTCACCCTCTCATGAATCACACAAACCTCACACTAATACAAAAAAGTAGAACATTCATCAAAACCATCACAGTTCAGACCCACATGCCTTTTTAACGTCACCAATAAAATCATTGCCAAGATACTAGTCAACCGTATAATGCCGCTTCTCCCATTCTTAATAAGCCCCTACCAAAGTGATTTTCCCCCCTAAAGATCAATTTATGATAACATTGTAATTGTTGGGAGCTATTCTACTATATCAGAACCTCAACCCAAAAAAAAGATCCAAAAATAGCCCTAAAGTTAGACATCCAGAAGGCATATGACAGCTTGGATTGGGGTTTTATCAAAACGGCCTTCACAAAACTAGGTTTTCCATCAACCTTTGTGGACTATATTATGCTTTGTGTCATATGCTCAGTAAACATCAACGATACTGCACACGTATATATCACGCTAACAAGATGCATAATACATGAAGATCCTTTATTTTCCTACATTTTCATAATCTGTGCGGAAATTCTATCCACAAACCTTGGAAACTTAAAAATCCAAAAGCTCACTGGAGGTCTTCGTATATCTTACAAAGTGTCGCCCATCTTGTACCTAATGTATGCAGATGACCTCCTAATTACGTTCAAAGCATCCACATAAAGCAGCAACCACCTCAAGAATCTTTCACTCTTACGACACTTCTGCATGACAAATAATTAATACTTCCAAATCCACTATTATTCACCATCCGAGGCTGGACCAACAGTAAGTGGATAATATACATCAATTATTCGGAATGCCTACAACATCAAACCCCCTATCTATCTGGGGGTCCAGTTCAAACATGGAATATCTTCTCGGCACATCTTCGAACCTTTGCTCCAAAGGATGGATAGGAAAACGAAAGAATGGACGACAAAATGCCCCACGCCTGCAGGCAGGTTAGTACTCATTAAAACCTCCCTAACGCTTACTACTAACCACTTCATGCAAACTCAAATTCTTCCAACCTATGTGCACAAAAAAAATAGACCATATCACCATAAAAAAATTCTGGGGACATGATTCCTCAGTTAAAAAACTTCATCCTATTGGTTGGGATAAATTATCCAAACCAATCTTAGAAGGTGAACTAGGTATTAGGAAAAGTAGTGAACGTAAACAAAGCACTACTGATGAAACGGGTCTAGAATTTGCATGATCATCCTGAATCCATATGTTCCAAACTATATCATGAGAAATATCTTAGACAACAACCCAAATTCCAAAACTGCCCCCCCCCTCTTGTTCCAGTGGACAATGGGAACAATTAAATTCACTCATACCCATCTTCCAAAATCTTGTTTTTCACTCTGTAGGAACGAACTAACAACCCCTATCCAGGCTAAATGGATTCCATATTTCCCCAACCTTGACCCAGCACAGTGCTACCTAATCCAAAATGTTACAGATATCATTGATCCTCTGACTCACAACTGGATACATGATAAGCTCGACAACCTACCGCCACTCACAAAACAAAAAACTATAAACATCCACCTACCACAAGACAGCCCCCAAGATAGGATCATTTAGCCATTCTCAAAATCCGGAAAATACACAACTACTTCTGGATAAATGTTTAAACCAAGAGGTAAACCACCAACCCAATCAACACCCTCTCCCACCATCTAAATTTTCGTGGACTTTACCATGTCCACAAAAAATACAGCTTTTCTTGTGGAAAACAATCAACGAAGGCTACCAACCTTCTTTATCCTTTCTCGTATTCGTTTTACCAACTCTAACCTTTGCACCCAGTGTAACACTAGACCTGAAACGGCAGACCACCTGTTTCTTCGCCTTAGCTTGGAATACCCTTCTAGCTCGCCTTTCGAGTAATCAGCATGATAACAACAACATTCCGACTTTTATCTATCCACTAACACTACTCTTAAAACAACCGGCCCCCACCACAACCATAACCTCTTTTTGTTTTCTTCTCTGGTCTCTTTGGTTGACCAGAAATGAGCGCACATTTCGACAATTGCAACAAACTTCGGAGAGTTGTTTTGAGAGCGTTTACTCGGCAGGAAGAGTTTTCCTGGGCAATAAAGGCCCTTCCACATGTTATCCATGACGAACCATCGATTATTAACTCTTCAAACATCTTCAGAAGAACAACAATCATATCAGTGGGCTGGATCATCCCTACCTTGGAATGGATTAAAATCAACACAGATGTAGCTTCCAGAGGACACCTGGGTATGGCAGGGGAAAGCTTCACATGCAGAAATTCAAAAACAAAAACAGTGTTGGCGAAGGCACAACTGTTCAGAATCGCAACTTCCTTTTCAGCGGAAACTTGGCCATGCTACTAGCCTCCAGAAATGCAACAGATAGAGAATGGCCGAAATTCATCTCCGAGAAGGACTCGAAAAACCTCCTAAAATTCCTAACAACTCAATCGGAACCGCCTTGGTATATTTCAGGTATGATCACGAGATAAAGCTTAAAATGCGTCAAATACCTCAATGTGTTATCCAATATAATTATAGAGAAGGCAACCAAGCAGCTGATGGACTCGCTAATCATGCCACGGATGCCATCCAGATAGAGAATTTATCAACCAAAGTATGGGAAAAGACAACCCCAAATTTCTTAATCAAATTGTTCTGAATGACTCTATGGGTACCACTTTCCCCGTATAATTTCTATTTAAGTTTAATAAAAGTATGAATATGCTTAAGAAAAATAAAAAATTTATACTATATTTTTAGGAGACATAGTACGCTTTAAATTAAAATAAAAAACAAACAAACACTGATTTTATTATTTATTTTTATTTCATACATACAAGTCACCTCATACTAATCGGAGACATAGTACGCTTTAAATCAAAATAAAAAACAAACAAACAAACACTGATTTTATTATTTATCTTTACTTCATACATACAAGTCACCTCATACTAATAGGAGACATAGTACGTTTTAAATCAAAATAAAAAACAAACAAACAAACACTGATTTTATTATTTATTTTTACTTCATACATACAAGTCACCTCATACTAACTACATAGTTTTAATGTTTTAACGGTGGAACGTAACTGTTTGTCTTGTCGGCTCTGGGGTGCCCATGTTCATGAATTTATTTCTTAGGGTAACTTCCATAACTAGATCAACCGTCATGTTTCTTAAGAACATATTTGGAGATGGCTCTAGCCATATTAACAAGTGAATCAACACTGATAAGAGGAGAAATTTTCTTAGCAAGCTCATCGTCGTTGATTTCATATTTGGTAATCGATTTGATTGTACATGAATGACAACCAACTTTCTCTACGATCTGGAAACTATCCATGTAGAATGTTACCCCCATGTCTAAGTATCCTCCTTCAACCTGTTGCACTTCTTTCAAACGTTTGCTGTTATCTATTGTCACGAACTTCTCCTTATAAGTCAGCGGAACCGATCCTGATGATCCAGACACACATAACTAATATGCAAAGTGTATAACTGATACTAAAATAAGTAAGAATTGAGCATTGAGGACATAGATTTGTACCTGGAGGATATACAATGCGAAGAACAGTACCTACACCACCATTTCCTTCGACAAAATCTATCCTCTCAAACGTACCGGGAAGTAAATCGACAATTAGTTTAGGAAGATTATGAGAGCTATAAACTTTCCATACCTCGTCTGCTGATGCATTCACGTCGAATTCGTTGATAAGCTCATACCTCATTTTTCCTTGTGTTGATCCTTAAATGGTTATCTTATGTCGTATGTACGTATATTAAGCTGTTTGATGGATGTGTTCTGTTCTCGTAAACTATTGAGCTATTTATAGTGTTGTTGTGATCAAGGCTGTTACATATCGGATTTCGGTTCGTACCGGTCAAGGGCGATACACTGGTACGCCGGTATATCAGGGATATTTCGGTTCAAATATCGGTGAAATATCGGTCCATATATTTTATACCTATAATTTTATGAAAAAATACTAGTTCATATTTTATAATTATAAATATATTTTAACACGTTATAAGAAACGTTTTTTCACAAAGTTTAGAAAGAAAAACTAGTAATCATCTAAAATATATAGATCCATAGATTTCATACAAATTTCAAACTGGAAACATAAGAAAAACAAGAACAACTTCAAAGTTTATCGTCTAAAATGCTAATTAAACAAGGATATTACAATTCTAATCGAAATCGTTAGATTAATTATAGATATTATCATATCTATATATAATTCTAAAATATGAGTAAAAATTGAAACCCTAAAACAAGGATTTTTTTTTTTAAAAAAAAATAATTTTTTTTTTAAATTTTTTAATTTTTTTTTTTTTAAAATTTGATTTTTCAAAAATAAAAATAAAAATCGTCCATATCGGCCGTATCGGTCCATATCGGCCGATATTTCGGTCCATATCGGCCGATATTTCGGTCCATATCGGTTGATATTTCGGCCAAATATCGTTGGCCGAAATTTCGGATTTCGTCTTCGTTTCACCCCGAAATCCGAAATTTCGGCGAAATTTCGGCCATTTCGGCCGAAATTAACTACATAGGTTGTGATGCATGCACTTTTATTTTCATACTTGATTAGGAATATTATCTTTGAGTTTGTTAATACAATACAAAGTAATGTGACAATAATTAAAGTGCCTAAAAAATGTGTAGATCGTTGTTTAATCACTTGGTTATGATTAGATAGTTGTTTAATGTGAAGATCGTTGTTTAATCACTTGGTTATGATTAGATAGCCAGCACAAGAATGTCTACCGACTAGTCAAGTGCATCGAAAATTTGCACACCCAGAAAGCCTCCAACAGCAAACACCGCCCTAGAGACTCCAAACATTTTGTTTTATTATTTTCAAGCAGAAAGCTTTCCCCCTTCCAGATCACACACTGTTAAAGTTTACGGGCATCCAACTCAAAATCAATTGGCAATGAGTGGAGTGGTCTTTTCATATTATATTTTAAGTTTATTATAGAGATATTAGCAATGTGGGACTATTATCCTTCACACGCCCCCTCATGTGTAAGGCACTCTCTGTGTGCCTCTAACACGTGAACATTATATGTACGGGTAGCCGTTGGGCTTACTCTCGTACGTGTCTGGCTCTGATACCATGTTAAAGTTTGCGGGCATCCAACTCAAAACCAATTGGCAATGAGTGGAGTGGCCTTTTCATATTATCTTTTAAGTTTATTATAGGGATATTAGTAATGTCGGACTATTATCCTTCACACACACATTTGTTTTGAACCCCAACTTACCAGTCAAACATCACATTCACATGTTTGGCTTATTGTTAATTAATAGAAAAGCAAGGGATCTTTCTTAAACACTACCAATCCAATCGGCAAACACCAGTAAAATCAATCAAACGGAATAATAAACTTCATACTCATTTTCAGTACCAAACGTGAAGTCAAAGAAAGTAACTATAACCAAAATAAAATGCATATTACATCTTATAAATTTGTGTTGCAATGATTCTACTTCTACGGTGTATAAAAGATCTTCCTCACATTACCTTTTTTTTAGATGCAAATTTGCTGGTATTAAGAAACACAAATACAAATAAAGATGGAAACTGCATAGTTCATACATAGCTGCACTAACGCTTGGTTATAACCCCGCAATGCTTATAACCTGCACCGAAATGTTTTCGTGAAACAACAGTGAGTAAAATAATCCTAAAGGCTACACTCAATTGTGAAGTTGATTCGCATACCACATCAGTCTTTACATAGACACGCACATTTTTCACAATTTTTGACCTGGGTTCCATGGTGGTGGTGGCGAACTGACTTCAATTTCCCAACATACCGACTTCAAGCAGTATTGAAGTGAAATCATCTAAGCTTTCACAAGGAGCGTTCCCATATTGCAATTTCCCTTTGGAACATGCTATATATATATACACACTCTGGGAATTCTTATTTTCACTGCTAACTTTTTGTAATAATTTCTTTATGCTCATACCTTGGGTAACCTATGCATAATCAGTATCTTTTTGATACTCATCCAAAATGTTCTCAGTTCAATCAACTCAAGTACAATCTTTCTTCCGCTCTATTCTCAATAAAAGGAAGAAGTAAATATTACTAATTTTTATCCAAGACAAAAAGGACAATTGATGAGAGCTAGCTCTATTACTTGAATTGTATATACGCATACAACTACGTAGTTGTATGAAAACTTACTGCATATATGGTTGCTGTCATTTCGGACTTGCCTACATAGTATGTGATCTGAACATGGAGGGGCAGATGAACTTCAGAGTATCCAAACAAATTTCAAGATTTGATATGATGAGCATAACCCTAACGATTGCAGTAGTTATAAAAACGAAGGAAAACCTTATTTTTAAAAGATTCGCATCACATACACAAAGGTATGTTGCACAGCCGAGAACGTGGGACGAGTGCACGCTGCTAGCAAGAAAAGGTGCAAGTCTCTAACTCAAGAAACAAGGGTCAAAACTAGTTCATACCAAAGTGTAGTGCCCTCAGACCAGCTTCTGACATTCATTGACAGTTGAAACTAGAGGGTTTTCTTGCGGGCCTTTACACCTCCCATCATGGAATCTTAAAAAAAGGTAGACAGATATGGGGATAAAAGATGGGGAACAACAACATGATGACGTATAAGCTTGTTATGAAAACCCATGCAACCACTCGTCAAAGTGAGTTTTCCATCATTGGGCAATGAAGAGTATCACATATTACTAGATAATAAATTAAAAACACTAATTCAAGAGCTAACCTGCAATTGAAATCTGAAATCCTTGCAAAAAGAAGTAACACAGTTGAACTTCCAGACAAATTTTACATCCGATACGATATGATGATGAAATCACATCTTCCTCTTCAGTTCTTTAGCTCAAATACCTCTTTGCTCGTAATATCCTCTTGTCCCATGTCAGTGGACATCTTAGTTCAATTTCCAGATACAAAAGGAATAATTATTATTTGTGCACAGAAAATCGCTTAGTTAGCTAGGTAAGGTTGTAAACAAATTATGAACAGGTTACACTAAAATCTTGGAAAGATACAAACCACTCCCCTCCTTGAGAAATAAATAAATAAACTGCCAATAACATTTCAACAGATAACCGAAGCACACCAAATGTGAATTTCTTAGCTTGCTAACAGAACCAGTTTACAAGACAAAGATCAAAACCACGGATGTTCATGTCAAAGATCTTTCAGATGATAAACTACTTCCATATCCAAATAGGCACATACAAACAAAAAGCATACAACATTCGAATACAGACTTTATTCAACCAAGCAAAATCAAAAGTCCAATGAAATAAATAATCTTCAATTTATGTTTGCATTCTAGATTCTTAGAATGCAAGAGAATAGTTCCACAACATCATTCAAGACCTATATAACGACAAGTTGATGCCCTCAGATCTCATAGCTATAATAAATCATTCAGTATTTTAGCAAATGAGTTTTCATAACAAGCCTGTCATCAACCTTCAAGAAAGAGATGAAGGTGTAGAGAGACAGACAGAGGGGATTGATAAGAGATGGTGGTGGTGGTGATTCAAAGCTTGTGATGAAAACTCCATGCAACTGTTCAACAAAGTGTTTTTTCCATCATTGAGCAAAAATGTCTTAACTAGGTCAAACATGGCATGCAGATCTTTGTCAAAGACAGAATTTATCGAGAATTTTATGGATCTGAAATAGCAATTTCTCTTAAGCAAACTAGGACCTAAAAATATATACAACTTAGAAACAAGCTTACGTGATAAGGCAAGCTCCTACATTTGGCCTGATTCGGTTAATTAAATCTGTATCTCTTCCGCATGTGTTCGATCAGTCCTTTGAAATACTTGCACTCCCACTGAGACAGCTGATTTGTTTTTCAAACTTACATGCATTTCACTTGGACTCCGTAGACACAAAACACTGGAAGGAAAAAATCAAGCTTCATAATCAGAGTGAACAAACTGCTTAATCCATTTGAATGAATGAACAGCACTAGAGATATTTATCAGTTCAGAGACAAAACCAACATGTCAAACAAGTGAAGGTGCAAGACGCAACGCATACCAACCACGAGTAGGGATGCGTCATATAAAATGCTATAAGCATATGACTATGACGCATGGATAACAAACAGACTCGATGAGTAACCCTGATTTCTAATTTTTAATGCCCTCAGATCGTGTAGCATCTGACATTCATTGGCAGTGTAAGCAAAAGGTCATCATTAAGAGCCTTCGTACATCTCACGTTAATGATAATAATAACAATAATAATAAATGAGTAGAAGAAGAAAAAGAAGAAGAAGAAGAAAGATGATGCTGACGACTATGATGATGAGGATGAAGTGGAGGATGTAAAAGCTCTTAATGAATAGCCCTGCAGCTGCTCGTCAATGTGATATTTCCATCATAGGGCTACAAAGTTTTCCAAAATAAAGATGCAGCACTAGAAAAAGATAAATATACATCAAAATGGTAAATCAATAGAGTGTAGAAACCTTGCCTAGTTTGGTATATGTAATGCACAAGTAGAACATACTTATGCTGGATACACTGAAAATCTCAATAGGATTAACACAAAATTGTCCGAGAGGAACTAAATTTTCAGTGTAATTGTACAAAGTATAGTAGGAGATGGAGTTTCAACTCATCTTAAATGCAAGTTTCCTCAGAAATTAATTATTGTATACTCTGTTGTAGTATACAGTGAAAGTTTATTGGGAGTAAACACATATCTATTTATCTACGTCCTCGTTCTTTCGATACGAGTAAAAACAAGGTGCAAAACAAATTTAAGAATCGTGGAAATCTATGCTAGAGATCTCTAAACACATCAGCAAGTAGACACATACAAACTTGTAGAAATTAAAAGCTCAATGAAACGTTTAGTTTTCTGTTGATATTTTTTACTTCTAGATTCATAGGATGCTAGAGAGCAGTTCCAAATCATTCAACTGATATGACAAATAAATGACGCCATCAGATCTCATAGCTATAATAAATCATTCTCGGTATTAGCAAAGAGCTTCCATAACAATCCTGTCGTCACCACCATTTTAGAGAGAGAGAGAGAGAGAGAGAGAGAGAGAGAGGTGGTGGTGGTGATACAAGGCTCATAATGAAAGCTCCATGCAACTGTTCAAGAAAATCACCTAAACTTTCACAGTGAGCAGCATTTGCGGCTTTCAATCTCCTTTAGGAACATGCTATCTATATACTTAACTGCGAATGCTATTTTCATTGCTAACTTTTTGTAGTACATTCTCTATGTGCATATCTTGGATAACCATGAATAATCAATATCTTTTTTGATACTCATGTAAAATGTTCTCTAGTTCACCTCTTTCAGGTACAATCTTTCTTTCACTCTGTTCACAATAATAAAGGAAGAAGTAAATAATTATTAATTATCATCCAGACAAAAAGGACGGAACAAAGTGGTGAAAGTTAGCTATATTACTAAAATTGCATATACGCTGGCAACTACATGTTTGTTTGATAAATTGCTGTGTATACGATTGCTGTTATTTTGTAATAATTGCCTACATAGTATCTGTGTAGTAAAAGCAATGTTTTAAGAACTGGACTTGACGTTAAACCGGAAAAATGATTGGGTCAGGGTCAACTGGTTTAACCAGTGGTTCACTGGGTCAAATACAAATATATAAGAAGCTAACAATTACACAGCCATTTGAATGTTGGTAACTTATTACTGTAATACTAACTATTGATCTCATACTTAATTGAAACTTAAATTTTAGAATCACTACTTGACCTTGTATTAAGCATAGCACCTAAGAATTTTAACCATAATGAAACAAAAGCTATTGATCTGATACCATTTGATGGACCAGAAAATGCATTCGCTACTACTGGGAATCAATAGTTATTTCCGCACTTGATTCCAGTAGTCTACTGACTACTTATTTGATACCAATTGATGGTATCATTCATGACATCCCAAGAGAGACTTGTGAATGAACCTTTAGCTGTATAAATTAGGATATATACCTTTTCTTCTTCTTGAAAAATCAAGTCACTACAAGAAAAACGGGTTTAAACGACCGAAATCTTAGCAAGAGCTCGAAAATTTAGTCGATTTAATAGTTTAAGCATCTAAAATTGCAACTGCCAGAAATTTTGGCGGCTATAAACTTATGTTCACTATTATTTAGCAACGAAAAAATATATTTAATCGCTAGATCCTTTGTTCAAGTAATTTATAGCAACTAAAAAAGTGATCATGTAGCTATTTACTTTGAGGCACAAACTCATAGCAACAACAAAATAAATTGGTTGCTCTAAATGTTAGCAAAAGCCTAATATTTTAATCGCTTTAATAGTTTAAGCTACAAAACTTGCAACTGCCAAATAATTTGGCTGCTTTAAATCTGTGTCAACTAATTTTTAGCCATAGCCAGATGTGTTTGGTCGCTATATCCTTTTTCCAAGTAATTTATATAGCATCTAAAAAAGTGCTCATGTAGCTCTTTACTTCGAGGCACATACTCGTAGCAACAGAAAATTAAATGGTTGCTCTAAATGTTAGCAAGAGCCCAATATTTAAGTCGCTTTAAGGGTTTAAGTAGCTAAAGTTGCAACTGCCAGATAGTTTGACGGCTATAAACCTGTGTCCACTTATATTTAACCATGACCAAATGTGTTTAATCGCTAGATATAGCAGCTAAAAAAGTGATCATGTAGCTATTCACTTTGAGGCACAGACTCGTAGCAATAGAAAATGAATTGGTTGCTCAAACCTCTCTCAGCAACTAAGTTTAAGCCACCACCACATGTTCAAAAGAGAATTCAGTTTTTAAAATAGGCATTTAAGATCTTAGTATTAATCCAACAATCTTAATAGGATCTACTTAATGGCAACATGAAACTTATTCAAATGTTTTCATTCACTATGATCAAATGTCTAGACACACATCCTGGAAAAAAATTGAACATGAATCCACTAAATTGATATATAATTTGAATCGAACTCTTTTACAAATATAACAACCCATATCACTCTAGTCAAAATCTGAAAATTTGAGCACTAAGATTCAACAATTTCGAAAATAAAACCCATTCTGCCTTTTCCTTGCCTTCTCCAATGTTGGCAACTGACCCTTCCAACAGTTAAAAAGCTAATTGTTCAACAACATTTTTGAAGAATTACAACAATTTGCATATAGATTCTTGTACAAAAATATCACTCCAAAAGAGGGGTGATCACAAGCAGTTCAATAACTGTTCTGTTTTACTTATAAACACCAATGTTGGATTCTACAGATGTATGCACTTAGAGGTAGTTTAGAATTCTATGTTTTTGGTTATAACAGAACACTTTAAGCAAATCCTGCGTGAAGATTGGATCCTGCTGAAAGGGGGAAAATACATAATTTCAACTTGCTTGAGACTCTTAGAGAGGCCTTCACTGCAAACTTTGTCCGTAATGGTAGATAAATTAGAAATACAGAGTTTCGTCGACACCATTTTTCTAGTGTCATGTCGCCAACCTGTGAAAAAAATTATGCTTTGTTAAGCCGCTTAAATTACTGACTAAACTGGTTATACGCAACAAAAAAAAAAGAATTGATCACCTTCCACTAATGATTCTCAACAGCACTAAAAAGAATTGATCACCTTCCACTTATGATTCTCAACAGCCCACCTCCAATCCACGAATGCTAGAACAGAAAAACGGTCGCGACTCCCATGTGTTATGTCTCGGTCGCGACTCCCATGTGTTATGTCTCTATGAATTCGTCAACTAGAAAGCATGGAGGAGTTATTGAAGCGAGAATATCTTTGAGTATAAACATAGCCCAATTTGAATAAGATTCTTTTTTTAAGGATGGTGACCTTACAGGTGAACATCAGCAACATTAAGGATGTTATGTGGTTCTCCACTTTCACCCCTAATAGCCCCGACATCTATTCTAGTTCTTAAACCTGCAAACGCAGTTCTATCCTTGCTGGTCGCATGCCATGTAATATTAGCGTACAGTAATTGAAACCAATGTAAAGCTGGGAGCAATTCATAGTGATAACATTTACACCATTTGAATAAGTTTGAACACATATGGCTGTAAATAAGAAACTGGAATTCATTGAACATCTTGCAGTTGTAGGAATACAGTACTTTGAACTTTAAAGTTTTAGTCTACCAAGTTAAGAGAACATCTTATAGGTACAGGATTACAGACTGTTGATCATTGAAGAACCTAAGGAAACAACAGTTTTTTTCGTTTTTTGTATGCCCAATTACAACTGCTAACCTACAAACATAAACTGCAGAAAGAGTAAAACACCAACACCAACTTCTAAACTAAGCAAAAACCCATACTTGCAATTAGTCTCTACTTTTGTTAAGTGGTATATAATGATTCCCTGAAAGGGAAATTTGAACTGCAATATATCGAAAGGGCATTTTCAAAACCTTACAAAAATAAACTGAGAGTATTAGATCAAAAAATTAATGGTGCTATGTTATGGAAGGAACCCTGAAAAGAAACTGCAATTAATGGTGCATTTTCAAAACCTTCAGTAGTACCCTGAAAATGGTATGGAAGATATTCAATTAGACAAAAACCAACAACTAAATCAAGTAAAGGAAAGGGAAAATTTCACCAATTCAGGGGTTTCGGCTCATGTATATAATCAATAAGACAAAAAAGAAAAGAACATACCGAAAATTCTGGATCTCAGAGAGATTCTTTCTTAATACCTACACAGAAAATAATTGTCAACAAAGTTCCAAAAGAAACTGAGAAATAATAATGAACTAAAGAAAAAACTGAGAAACGGAAAATATTTGTAGCAACGGCATTTTTCAAGGTAATCATTGTTGTGGGAGTAGTACCTAAGACAGAAGACAGATGATAAATTGGTTGTTCATTTTTTAATAAAATCATGATCCTAGAAGTTGCAGTCCAATAAGATTTAAGTCACTTGATATTGATCAGTAATTAATTGTCCTGCAGAACAAGAACAAGACTACATTTCGACGGTAAAAACCCATACAACGATTATACATCACCCCTGGTCACTGTCTCTCCCCCACAGAGATCAAAAGAAAAAAGAAAGGTAGCAACACAATCCTCTTCAAAAAGAAACCTCTACAAAAATATTGAACCTTTGCAACAATGGTGCTATGTTTTTCTAGAAAATGGGTTTTCGATCAAAAAAATTACAAGTAACAGAATAGTATAATGAATTGATCTTGGCTGCAACAAGTGGATCAATTGAGTTGAAAAAATTGACTTGGAATATCACAATGATACAACATTACAACCTGAACCACATAATCATGCAAACATTCAAACATAATCATGCTAATTTGCGGATTGTTAATACCGAATTTGACAAAGTATTAGACATATGAAGCACAAGCTTTTTAGTTCTACTTCAAGAGGGCAATCCAAGATTCCAACATACAAACATCATCACTAACACCAACAGTAAGTCCTAAACCATCATTCAAGGTTGGGCAAGGTAATGTACCACTAAATAGGTAAGGTAAAATAAGTAAACAAAACCTATACTTTTAGCTCTAAATCATTCCCATTACCAACAAATTTAGTGTAAAAAGAACTGTAACTAATAAGTACTCCTCACGTACCTATCGTCAAGTAGAGTAAGCCCCTCGCCATAAAAACAAACTGCGATGAGCCATGGTACTTTTCCAAATGAAGCAACTTCCAACTGTCTGGTACACAGTAACACCAATACAGCAGAACACTGCCCAAATGAAGCAACTTTCCACAAGATCCAGATTACAGATGGCATCATGTCCTGTTTCATCACACCTGGTTCAAATTACAGTTGCACGTACAGGACATTAGTTAAGGTCCAAAAACAGAGTTACTACTGAAAATGCACTACTTATATTGTTGTACAACAGAAGATTATAGTTAGTTTCCGCTGGCATTGGTAAGCCAAAGCTCCCCATAACACAGCATTTAAACTTCTTCCAAGCAATGCCATTCCTTCAAATGTTCTGCATAGGGTCCTAGTCCAGATAATCAGACCAAATGAAATAACAAATTGATTAAAAACCCCAAATGAAATGAAACCGCTCAAAAAAACCAAAAATCAAACGAATAATAAACCCCAAATTAGTTACACAAACGTGAATATAAACAAAATAGGCATACAACATTCGAATACAGACTTTATTCAATCAAACGAGCAAAATCAAAAGTCCAATGAAATAAATAATCTTCAAATATATTTGTATTCCAGATTCTTAGAATGCAAGAGAATAGTTCAACAACATCCTTCAAGACCTATGTAACGACAAGTTGATGCCCTCAGATCTCATAGCTATAATAAATCATTCACAGTATATCAGCAAATGAGTTTCCATAACAAGCCTGTCATCAACTTTCAAGAAAGAGAGGAAGGAATAGATGGAGATGGAGATGGAGAGAGAGAGAGAGAGAGAATACGAGATGGTGGTGGTGGTGACTCAAGGCTTGTGATGAAAACTCCATGCAACTGTTCAATAAAGTGAGATTCCATCATTGAGCAAAAATGTCTAAAGATTCTTAACTAGGTCAACCATTGCATGCAGATCTTTGACAAAGACAAAATTCTTCCAGAATTTACAGATCTGACACATAAATTTCTCTTAAGCTAATTAAAACCTAAAAATATAAAAAACTTAATAACAAGTTTTTGTGGTGAGACGAGCTCTTACATTTGGCCTGATTTATTTAATCTGTATCTCTTCCACACACTTTCTTGACATATCTCGGCAGAGTACTCAGACAGTGATACATTTTCCAAACTTACACGCATGTTACTTGGATTCTGTAGACACAAAACACTGAAAGGAAAAAATGAAGCTCCATGCTCATAGTGAACATACTGCTTAATCCATTTGAACGGACAGCACTACAGATATTGATCACTTCCGAGAAACTACTAATATGTCAACCAAACGACGGTGTGAGACATAACATATCACAACCACAACTTAGGATGCGTTATGTAAAATGCTAAAAGCACATGGCTATGACGCATGGGTACAAGTATAACCAACTAACAACAAACCAATCAAACTGAAATTTGACAATTAACACTGATATCCGATTTTTAATGCCCTCAGATCGTGTAGTATCTGACACTCATTGCAAGTGTAAGCGGTTATCATTAAGAGCCTTCACACATCTCACCATAATAATAATAATAAACAAGAAGAAGAAGAAGAAGAAGAAAGATGATGATGATGAAGAAGAAGAGGAGAATGTAAAAGCTCTTAATGAAAATCCTCCCTGCAACTGCTCGTCAATGTGTGTTTTCCATCATAGGGCAATGGAGTGTACCAAATAGTGTATGAAAGTAAAGGTGCAGCACAAGAAGAAGCAAAAGATAAATACTATAAGACAACAAAATGGTAAATTTAACATGGAGTGTAAGAAAACCTTTCCTAGTTTGGTAAATGTAAAGCACAATTATAACACACTTATGCTGGATACACTGAAAAGCTCAAGAGGATTTTAACACAATTCTCCTAGAGGAAGTAAATATTCTGTAAAATTGTATACATTATAGTTGGAGATGGAGTTTGAACTCAATCTTAAATACAAGTTTAATACAAATAAAATTTTAATGTATACTGTTACTTACACTAAATTTTTTTTTTGAGTAAACACATCTGTTTTATCTACTTCCTCGTTTAGGTAAATGATGCCCCCAGATCTCATAGCTATAATAAATCATTCACAGTATTAGCAAAGAGTTTTTATAACAAGTCTGTAATCACACACCTTCTAGATAGAAAAAGAGACAGGGATAGAAGGAGGGGAGAAGAAGAGGGAGAGAAGAGAGAGAGAGAGAGAGAGAGAGAGAGAGAGAGAGAGAGAGAAGAGACGGCGGAGGTGGTGGTGGTGATTCAAAGGTCAGAATGAAAGCTCCATGCAACTGTTCAAGTAAATGAGTTTTTCATCATTGGGCAAAAATGCCTCAACTAGATCAAAAAATTTACACAAAATTCACAGATATGAAATATCAATTTCTCTTAAACAGTTTAAAACCCTAGAAATACATGCAACTTAGTAATAGAAACAAGTTAGGGTTTATCAGCAGATTAGGAAAACGGATCATTCAGAAAAACTCTGCGAGTCAAGTCGTAAATTTGTACCTAGACCTCCGTATCTCATTTGCTTTAGAAATTCATTGAAGGTTGTAGCAACAGGAGTTTCATCACGCAGAGAGATAATTTAGAATCCCTAGTAAGAAAACACAACCAGTAAAGAAATGGCGACCCGAAGAGATAATAGATCGTAAAAGTCCTAGTAAAATTGGAATAGTTATATAGGGGCTGCAGCATTTGTTGAGGGGATGCACATATAAGACGAAATAGAGATATTTTGAAGTAAAATTCAAAAACCCCTTATTCAAGATATTTTCATTAATGAACCCGCATCGTTAGCTTGGAAGGCTAGGGGTTATAGTCGACGTCGATTCAGCCTTTCTTTTTGACGTCTCTAATTCAAAACCGAAAGCTCTCTTTTATTTGTATTTCTTTTTCCTATGAACCGGATTCATTTAATGATTAATTATGATTATGGCCGAATCCATATTGATGCTTTATTATACTGCCTTTGTACGAGATTATTCATAGACCATACATATTGGAATCATATATCATTGATATTCTCCTTCTCTCTTTCTCTCCCCCTTCCATTTATCCACATCCTTTTTTTTTGTTTCACATCACAATCCACGATCAGATTGGTTTTTCTTTTATGTATATGTAATATAAAAAAGATTTCAGTTGCTACAACGATATGATCAATACATCATATAGTGACTGTTTCTTTGGATCCCGATAATACGAAGCAATAAGCTGGATATTAGTTACATAGTTTTTAGTTCAGACTTTGGGGCCGTCCTAGGTTAATCATAATTAATCTTATATAATCTTATACATAATGAAATCAAATCAAATTTTTTTATTTTTGGTTTGGTTGGAAGAAAAATTAGAAGAAATGTAAGATAATTTTATATGGTTTTTTTAAAAACTCTAAAATTTGATTCAATCAACCAGAGCATAACTAGGATACCTCTAACTGAAACTCTTGGTCTTTTAATGGCTAAAATTGGATGAAATTACGGGGAAAAATTTTTATTTATTTTTGATTCAGAGAATTTTACGGTTGGGTTTTCATGTCGAACTCAACCGTAAAAGCTATTTACGGTTGGGTGTTCTTCCCAACCCAACCGTAACCGTTAGTTCAGGGATGAACACCAAATTGTAACAATTTTACGGTTGGGTTTTAGCATCGGACCCAACCGTAAATAATCTACAAAAAATTCTTATCCAGGATGATTTACGGTTGGGTTTTGACAAACAACCCAACCATAAAAACCAAATTTTAGTTTTACTTCAAGACAGTTTCAGCCAATATTTACAGTTGGGTTTTGGCTTAAAACCCAACCGTAAAACATCCTTTGGAGCATTGAGTTTAAAGGTAAAATTGGGGTTTAAAAATCAAATTTTTAAACTTATTCAATCATTTTAACTAGATTGAAGGTAAATTGGCTCATTCAAACAAAGAAAAACCGAAAAAAAAACACAAGTACTAGAATCCAATTTTGAATGATCCAGGATAATTTACGGTTGGGTTTTGGCTGAAAACCCAACCGTAAAACATCCTTTGGAGCATTGAGTTTAAGGTCAAATTTAGGTTTAAAAATCAAATTTTTAAACTTATTCAATCATTTTAACTAGATTGAAGGTAAATTGGGTCATTCAAACAAAGAAAAACCGAAAAAAACACAAGTACTAGAATCCAATTTTGAATGATCCAGGAGAATTTACGGTTGGGTTTTCAGCCAAAACCCAACCGTAAAACTGACAAATTTTTCATATTGACAGGCTTACGGTTGGGTTTTCATCCAAAGCCCAACCGTAAATATGATTTTTTTTTGTTTTTTGACTTGATTTTTCCTTTGCTTGGTTTCCAACTTGAAATTTTTGTAAATAAAACATGAGTTAGACAAATTTAAAGATAAAAGATTTTTCATTCTAACTAAAGTTATAATACACCCACAAGAAAAAAAACCTTAGTTTCACGCAATTGTTATAATTAACATAGAGTTAGGGAGAAGGAGGAGGGGTAGGTCGATGAGTTTGACGAGCTCTTTTTTTGCTCTTAGGATAACGAGAATGAGCACCAGCACCACCGCCGCAAGTACGAGCACCAGCACGACCGCCACGAGTACGAGCACCACGTTGCACATCCTCGACTTCATCATGTGTCTCTTCATCACTAGGTTGCGGCTCTCGTGGACTAGTAGTCACATCTCTTGTACCGGCTCTACTCCTCTTTAAACTTCGAACCGTCTCATCTTCGTCTGCATCATGAAGCTGCCCAATTTTGGCTTGCAGGTTCTTCAGTTGGTCAGACGTCGTCACATCAACTCTGCTTAGGCATAGAGTGATAGAATCTGCCAATGCACGTGCTTTCTTTTTCACCTTATTTTTCTATTCACATATGAAAATAAAAGTTGGTTGAGTTTTTAGTAATAAATCTTAAAAACATTAATAACAAAAGTAATTTACGTACCAAATTGAAATATGCTTTCTTCCAAAAACCATCTTCTGTGTTGTTTCCTTCACCCTTTTGAAGTATTCTCCTAGTTTCTGGATCAATGTTGATGATATTTGGATGACCAAAATGGCGATACCAATCCAAGTAATCTTCTGTAGCCTCTTTTGTGCCCAGAGATGAAATTACCTCCTGCCTTTGGAGTTGGTATTCCGGTTCATGGCGGTTGTTCCAAACCGAGACCGAAGGCATTGGGTTGTAATTGAGAATGATGCTTGGGCCTTCAATCATCGAGTCATTCACACACAATTTAAAGGCTTTGTGTGTTACCTTGGTTTGGACAAATCCAATTTGGCGGAGAGTTCGACGGGGGTTGCACATCACGAACCCAAACGGATGGTACAAAGGCCCGTTGTAGCCTGCCACGTCTGACAATCTCCGTAAATCTTCAACATCTTCATCATCATCTATGTTAATCTTCACATAAGGATCAAAAACAATATCTTCAACGGTGAAAGCATCAATTTCACTTCTCATCTTTGCTATAAGCACTTCTTTATGCTTTGCCTGGGTACTGGTGAAGATGAAGTTATTTCTCGTAGGTCCAGTACCATAACCGCTCGACTTCGTTTTAGGAGCCATGCTGGGAAAGTGATCATAGACCCATGCCTATGAAGATAATAAATATTAATATAAGATAATGCGCAAAAAAAAATCTGAATGTAAACATTGAAATTCAAACAATAAATTACCTGAAGAAGACCAGTATTCCCGGCAATCTCAGTTCCCCTAATCCTCGAAGCTTTTCTAAGGTTATCAAGTAGGTAAGTGATAGACACATTTTAGTGTCTAAATTACACCTTAATTTCTAGTGAGTTAGTATTCAATTTTGTGTCTATTACGTGTTTTTATGCTTTTGTAGGTACATTAGAAGAATAAAGATTTGTGGAAAAATTGGCTTAAAAATGGATCAAGACACCCACACTTTGGATTGGAGCACCCTTGGATCGGGATGAACTGGATCGGGCCAACTCAGCGGGTCAACTCAGCCCAGTCAACTCGGTCAAAGCCAGTTGACCGAGTCAAACCCAGTTGACCGGGTCAAAGCTTCATCGGCAAA
The DNA here is from genome assembly GCA_023531435.1 of Papaver californicum. NCBI lineage: Eukaryota > Viridiplantae > Streptophyta > Magnoliopsida > Ranunculales > Papaveraceae > Papaver > Papaver californicum. The sequence continues at coordinate 5,529,830 of JAJJMC010020972.1, read as the reverse complement.
CAGGAACTTCTCTGACTCAAATCAAATCGCAAAATTTATGGGATTTCAGCCAAATTGATAGCTACCCAAGTTAATTAAAGGTCCGTATAACCTATTAGAAGCATCAGAGCCGAGTAATTTGGGCCATAGAATCATGTATCTGGCCGGAAAAGAGTTGTTGTTCTTGTTTGGATAGAAATAGGATTTACACGGTGATTAACCGAATTATACTGGGATTGGGATGTTCCAGAGAGTTCCTAAGTACTATATAAAGAGTTTACAAGCTTCAGAAACGGGGCACGCAGCTCCAAGATCAATTCAGAGCAATTCTGGTGGAGTTCCGGCACCGCCGGTCACCTGCTGGTGCATCGCCGGCACTGTTCTTCACCCACCATCGCTGAAGAAGACGACTAAGCAACGTCTGTAACTGTTGTTGTTCCACTGTTACAACTCTGCTCCTGTTGCCTTAGATTTTGAACAT
>JAJJMC010020972.1:5485182-5529360 GCA_023531435.1 Papaver californicum | reverse complement strand
TTAGGATTTACAATTATTCTTTTAGGAAACATATTTTTGGCAAACTTGAATTAAATTGTTAAAAAGAATTACATGATTAATCACATGAATTGTTAGAAATAACTGAATCTTGATTCCTGGTTTTCCCCATATTTTCTAAAAATCATCTTTAGTTTATTTTTCTGATTTTTATTAGTTTAGGTTAAGTATAATATTTTCTAAAATCGTTACCTTCACAAGTTCGAGAATCGAACCTCTTTTTACCACTATATTAAAATTACATCAGTAAGCCAGGGTGACAGTTCCCCATGAGTACTCATGCGTCTTCTGGAGATTACCCGTCAACCACTGTAGAAAGTGAACGTTGACCCTGTTTCCTGAATTGTCAGCAAAGAAGATGGTGCCGAGCATATATAGCAGATACGCTCTGGCTGTTCGTATAGCTCTGGTGTCATCTATGACGACCCCATCCTTTTCCAACTGTCGGGTTCCTCCAAAATTCTCCATCAGTGAACGCAACAAGATTTTCTTGGTCATACCTAGACCTTTCTTCGTTGTCATCCCCGGTTTATCTCCACAAGCCAAATGAAACTCTGACTCGGCTTCTGTTTTATCCCATCCAAGTGTATCTTTGACAAGGACACAAAGATCACTCCATGACATGTTGTTGTCAAAATCCTCATACACAGATTTAATTTCAACATCCAATCCAAGAATTGACTGCACATCATCCGGCGTTATTGTCATCTCGCCAAATAGGAGATGAAACGTATCGGTTTCAGGCCAATAACTTTCCCTGAAGGCTGTGCAGGTGACACTGTCATACTCCAACATCGAATTGGTAATTCCGGGAGCTAACCCGGTACCATTTACGAGTCGTTGAACGGCCATACATTCTTCACCTAAGGGCCAATGTTGAGCCCTTTGACGAACCAATTTCTTGATCGCCTGCGTATGATCCTACAAAAAATAAAAACAATTTTTTACAAGTTGAAGTTAAACAAATGGAAATTTAACAAAACAAGAGAAGTTTTAAGATTAATACCCTCGTCTCAGCAACTTTGGCAGCCCATGAATAAGGATAACCAAATAATATAGCAGACCTGTCTGGGGCCTCACCCCAAGGTCTTTCATTCCTCTTCTTAGGCCAAAACAAGTCTTTGGGAATATGCTTCCCTTTCGGTTCTGACTGCTTTTTTGGCTTCTGTTGAGGTTCGGCAGAAGCAACAACAATTTATTTACCTTTGCCTTGAGGGACAAATTGTTGTTCTCTGCCCGTCTCTTCTTCCTCACATTGTTGCTCTTGTGGTGGTTCTCTAATCACAAGAGCTCCTTCACTGAACACAGGTAGATCTTCCAAGTCTTGGAAAACATTATATTTCTCTTGTGCAAGTTGAGGAGAACTACCACCCCCTACCTCAAAAGTCGTCTTATGGCTCTTTCTCAAGCCTCTATTAGCTACCCCTAAATGAACTCCGTGGCGAGGGGTTGGAGTGTGAGAAATAAGTGTTAAATTATTACCCTTATTCTTCTTATGTTTTCTACAACATACAAGCAAAACAAGTTAGATAATTTCCAAGCAATTCAACTCAAACAACTTCAATTTGAAAATTCAGAATTTTTTACGGTTGGGTTTCACATATAGAACCCAACCGTAAATAATAAACATCACCTACACAGGAACATTTACGGTTGGGAATTGACACTCCAACCCAACCGTAAATAATCCTCACAAAAAAATTTAAATAACCAGAAGCATTTACGGTTGGGTTTTTCAATCGAACCCAACCGTAAATAATCCTCAACAAAAAAAAATTTACATACACAGAAATATTTACGGTTGGAAAAATGAATCCACCCCAACCGTTAAATTCAAGTAAAAAAATTTGTGCAAATTCTTTTACGGTTAACCCAACCGTAAAATTTTTAAAAAAATTGTGCAAATTATTTTACGGTTGGGTTCAAAGTCGAACCCAACCGTAAAATTTCCTTTTTATCTCCTACCCATTTTTTTACGGTTAGGTTTTCCAATCGAACCCAACCGTAAATTCTTTTGTAACCAATTTTTTTTAACAAAAACATCAATCGAACATGTCAATCAATCACTTTTGGGTTCTAAAAATAACATGGGTTTTGTTCAATACCTTAGATACACCATTGTTTGTTTCGGAGTTTGATTTTGATTGTCACCACCGATTTGTTCTTCAATCTCTTGATAAGGTTGAAAAGTTTGATTTTGGTTGGAATCACTATTGCCTTCTACACCTCTAGTATGATTCTTCATCACGATTTTTTGGAGTTTAATCGATTAAGAATTTTTCGAATTGACGATTAATCGACGAGGAATTTCGATGGAAAAGTTGAAATTGGAAAGGTTGGGTTACGGTTGGGTTTATTTTGGTTTGAAAATGAAAATGTTAATTTTAGGTTTTGTTTAGGTTTTAATAGAGTATATAGACATTTATCATAGGCCATAGGCTACCCCTTGACGAAAATTTTGGTCACCCTGAATCAATTTGCAGCCCCCAAATGCTGCAGCCCCTATACAACTCTTCTAAAATTGTAATGTTACTCAAAAGTTGTTTAGGCGAAAATAAATATCGGTACTCCCCTCGGGCACATCTACCCCCACTAGATCATCCCTAGTTCAAGCCTCGATTCACCACGTAAGTATGATTTGTTCGGGTTATGAATAAATTTTTTTTTATTTTAAAGCAACATTTTTGGCGTAGAGACTAGAACCTTGGTCTAAGGCTATTTCTAATGGAGCTACGGAGGAGATAAATAGGATAATAATATAACATAGTGGTGTTAAGTTTTGTTTTCTTTCCTTTTCTACGAAAGGGCGGAAAGTGGGAGGAAAGAAAAATCTATACGAAGATCCAATTTTCGTCAAAAAAAATTAAAAATCGAGAATTAAAATCTCGTTTATTCACTTTTTATTAAAAAAATTAATAAACTATATTTTTATTAGATGTTGACCCATTTTAATATTTTATATAAATAATATTCTGAATTCTCGGCTAATCTCTTTTTCCTTTCTGTATTAGAAGAGATAGGGATTCTCTCCCGCTTACATGGCAACGTTGTATAAGTTTCTAAGGAAATACTCCACAATAAATAATCTAAGGGATTGTGAATAAGTTGGCATACGTAATTTAGGTCATAAAACAATTTTTTACGGTGTAATAACAAATTTTGGATTAAGTGGGAAGTTTTGATTATTATTTTTAAAAAATTTGTTGACTTCTTTTGACTATTTTTTTAATAAGATTCCATTTTATTAATAGAAATCCATGATTATAACATGGTTAGGTACATTCATAAACCATTACAGAACGAGAAAAACATATGAGTGTTTTGACAAGAGAAAGAGAAGAAACACCGTAAAACGGCAAATCTATATTCCAAGGGATAATAGTGTTTTTGCCAATCGACAGTCATCAACAGTTTGGATACATAAAGGACGGTCCAGATCGAAAAACTGTTAGGCTACATCTATCTTACAAAAAAAAATGGTGTCATCCCAATCCAACGGATATAGATATGTGTTTTAATAAAATTAATGGCTCACGGTGAACTCTTATTTTAAAGTAGTCTAAACGAAAACTGAAAATGAAAGTTGATGAATTGTAGTCGAAATGACTTCAAATCTGATGTGCAGGGCATGTTCTTCGGTTATGGGTAGTCAAAACATGGAAGCTACCATAAGTTCTCATCTTCTTATTGGGATTGAACCTGTATTATGAATTCTCTTCTTCTTCTTTGGACGACCTGATTGTGGTAGAGCATCAGGACCAAGAACAACATATTTTGGAGATACAATCGCAGGCTTTTCAACTGTGGGGACATTATTAATTGCTCTTGTATAGGATTCACGGTAGAACTTTACTGTAAAGTAAAATTCGACATACTTATACGGATGTTCTTCATTTATCATGATACAACGGATAGCGTGGGCACAAGGGAAACCATTGATGCGCCAGCGATTGCAAGAACATGTTCTTCTTTGTAAATCGACATTTTGTATTAATGTCGAATAAACTTCAAACACATATTGCGACGACTTGGTGACACTGTATCCAACTATTGAAACTCCCAGCGATAAGGTTGCACATTTCTCGTCACTTCAATAAGGTTGCACATTCCTCGCGACGTAAACACTTTTGATTCATAAGCTTCACTCTGATCTCATCAACCATGATGGCTATATGCTTCTCTCTCTCTTCAAGGATCCAACTATTGAAATTCCCAGTGGTATTCGAACACAACCTACCATAACGACGACCCGGGAAATAAACACTTGCCCATTTATCAACCAGAGCTCTACTCAGATAATCTTGTAACTTCTGATTTTTGACCTGCAACAACTTCTCCTAGTTCTCTGAAAATTCTGTATGTGTATTAGCATAAGCACATTTTTCAAACAATCCCAGCACATAATTGTTATAAACCTTATTGGCCTTTGGAAAGTATGTATTTATATTGTTCTTCATATGCCAATAACACCAACCATGAACAACATCATGGAATACAGCAGAAATTTGATTCACCAAACCACTACCTCGATTACTCATAAAAGTAAGCTTTTTGCGCAGAGGAGAAAGGACTCTATTCAAATTCTCCAAAAACCATTTCCAGTTCGCGTCATTCTCCGATAAAACCACAACATAAGCTAAAGGATAGATTTCTGAAACAAAACAAGAAAAAATGTCTCAGCATATAAAAATGATGAAACCAACAAAAACAAATAGAATGTTTAAGAAACTTACCGTCACTCCCGGTTAGACTTGTTGCTGCCATGATGTGACCAAGGTATGTGCTCTTCAAATGGGTTGCATTAAGGAATAATAAAAGACGACAGTAATTGAATCCACAAATGCATGCTTTGAAAGAGATAAACAATCTATGAAACTTTTGAGTCCCATTTTCAACTTCCAAAACAACACGAGATCTGGGATTGGTTTCAGTCAATTTGTTGGTATACCATTCCAAGTAGATAAATGATTTCTCGTTCTCTCCCCATGTAATGTTCAATGCATGACTCTTCCCTGCATATGCATAATAACGACTAATGTTAAAGCCATACTCTCTTGTAAACTGATTCATAATATCCTTTGTCTCCTTCTTTGGATTTTGTTTAATCTCTTTGAGAATCAAGCTACTAATTAGTTTATTCGACACATGTGGTCTGTTTACAACTCCACCACAAAAAGTATGCTTATTTAACTCCTTGATAATAAAAAGACTACCTTCAACACCATCAATAGAAACAACATATATATGCCACACATTTCTCTTCTTCCTTTTTAGCACAACATGCATCAATCCTCAACTTCTCATTCCTTGTCATCTTGAATGAATACCCAGATGTTGCATGATATTTCAACAAATCAGAACGAACTTGTTGAACACCTCCCGTAAACACCTGATTAACACCCTGAAAAATGCCTAACCAAAGCGCAGACTTTAACGATTCTTTAACTTTATTATGGACATCATAATCAACTAAATTTGTAAATCCTGCATGCTCAAAAGGTATAATTCCTAAACTTCGTGGCTGCTCAAAAGGTATGATTCCTGAACTCCGTGGCTGCTCAAAAGGTATAATTACTGAACTTTCTGAACTAGAACTAGAAGACTCATCTCTATGCCTTACATGTAACTCAAGAGATGGAAGCTTATTAAACAAAGTAAATAGAGCAACCGATTGGAGATCAAAATCACAACTGATAACCTTGTGTTGATCACCAACTATGTGGAAAATTTCTATAAAAAGAACAGAGAATGGACACCAACTTGAACATATGCTACCCTTCAAATCAAAAACAGATGCTTGTAGACCAATACGAAACGATAATGTATCCTCTTTGTAAGATATAATCGCGAGAACAGATTCCATAATCTACAGCAAAAAGTATGAAACTAAAAAAGTTTCCTAGATGTGAATAACAACAACAACAACAACAACAACAACAATTTGAATAAGAACATCAACAACATAACAGTTTTCATTCCAATATATTTGAATAAGAACATCAACTACATAACCAAAAAAATCGTAAAAACAAATGGATCTGAGTTTCATAATCAACATAAACTCGAAAATTCAAACAAACAAAAAAAAATCGATTACCTGAAAAGTTGAATTCCAGTCTCCGATGAATGATTCAACTAAAACAATAGCTTGAGCCGAATGAGAATATGATCAAACTGGAAGGATAAGCTGTAACTTCAGTTGGATTCTTCAAACCAATATCTAATCTCACTGATGAATGATTCGAAGAACAAACTGAAAAGTTTCATAATCAATATCAACTTAAAAATTAAAATACAATCAAAATCATAATAAGAAAATCAAAATCAAGTAAAATCAAAATCAAAATTACCTGATGAATGATTCGACTACTTGTAACTTGTCTTTTCTTCTTCAATTAAACTGAAACGAAAACGAGATCTGAAGCTGAGACTTAGTTCAATCGATTTACTTGGAGAAGATCTGTTTGAATTGAAACCCTAGAATCTAAGAAGAAACGAAGATTTTGAGAGAGAAATATTTTTTTCCTGAATCTGATTGGGTTATATTTGGAGAAAATTTAATTTTCTCACTAAAGATTTGGTTTCCGCCAATATTTCATTTTGTAACGCATAGATTATAAAGGGAAGGGCTGCTTGGGTATTTTAAAATTAACTAAAAACTAAAATTACACATTATTAGAGGAAATGAGGTTTTTATATCATTTATATTTCAAATGATTTTTATTTAAAAATAATAATATGGAATGAGTTTTTATATACTAAATATGATCACCTTGATTTTTTACTACGAATTATGTTAAATAAAAGTTGAGTAGGACTACTTCCGGGCATCAGCTTTGACATCCTCTACCCAAAATTAGGTCACGTCATCTACACGTGTGTTTAAGAAGTTAGGAAAAATGGGCCTAGTCCATCATTGCCTAGCATCCTTCATACGAGATACCATTGCTACGCAAAAGGAAAGCAGATCGTCACAGGAAACACCAACAGCTCAGATAATCCTACTAGATAGGATATTCTTCACAGACAAGGATTTACAAGGAATACTTGTACCTCAGCAGTCATGCTAGCCAATCTGTAGATTATTCACTGCCCAACACTCCAGTTAGGCATGCCATCTGGCCCATCAAATTTGATTTTTTGATGGTTCCTAGAGGAAATGCCCTAATAGAATAAGAGACATAAGACCACCTGATGCTGAGATGTATAACTTAAATGGTTGGATATTGATCAAATTCGATAAACAAACTGATGCAAAATCAATTATATCATCTATATTCTTATCATTTTTCTCGGTTTACATAGTCTGGCCCTGTACAAAGACTATACTACAACAAACAATCTCATTCTCCATCTGTTGCTGAAGTCTGCCCTTACTGTGAATTAAAAACACTAACAAAAGTCCAGAAACTAATAATACAGGAAGTAAAAGATCTACTATTTTATAACAAAAAACGAAAAAGAAAACAAGAGTGCCTTTAATATCTGTGGAAGTGCCTGGGAGAAAACAGAGACAAACCCTTATTTTGTTGGATAATCAACCAAGGAAACTGCAATTATACCCTGCAATCAAATACGAGAAACTTGAGGGACGTGCTGCGTATTCTGGTAGCTGGATGAATAAGAATTAAGGTTATGTATTTGTATCATTGGATACTTAGAAGTCTCCAAATCTTGATCTGCTGATAATATATAGGAACGAGAGAGGATTATAACTTCTGCTACTATCGAAACTATACTTAAAGCTCTACATTAAGTAAACTTGTGCTTGATTTTTTAAAAGGTCAAAATGTGGGTCGGGACCCTGTCTTGTTGGAACAAAGACAGGAGCAGTCGGGTTCGCTTATTTCCCTTCTTACAAGACGCTTGTCACGGTTAATCATCAGTTTTACTAAGGGAAGCTTCAGAGTAACTTGGCGCCATATCTCATTTACTGTTCCATTTGGATGATCATATTCAAAATATCGCTTCACCTGTGGAACACATAACAAGAGAAATTAATCAAATTCACTTTTACCCCAACTAGCTCTTTTTTCTGTGCTGATTCAGCAATGGAAATTAACTTTAGATACAGAATATGATAATAATGCATGATAAACTAGTAATCACTATCTGAAGTTTAGGACCACTTCCAAAAAAATAAAAGAAAAAAGAATACACAGGAGATATCCTACATAAAGACGATAAATACATTATCTGCTTAGCGTTCTTCATAAAAATACATTATCTGCTTAACGTTCTTGTCGAGATATCTTGAACTTGACTCCACAGTATGACCAACCGCAAACTTTCTGCTCTCTTTATTTTATTTTGTTATTAGAATTGGTCCCTTGAGACCCCACAATTAGCAGTTTCCACTATTTCCAGCTATTCTCATATTAACTTTGATACCTTGCTGTGTGTAATATTGTAGCGAAGACAGAAATATGAACTCTGACACAGGCAACAGTATAATAAATAATCTTCTTATTAACACACTGCTTGTCTGATCCCCAAAATTTAGCAGGATCACAACGAGTTTACTATTGCGGAAAAGGTATTAACCGGTGAAACCCAATAACTAATATTTCAACCACAAAAATTACTTATGAGGTATGACCCTCTAACTGAAATGAGACTGAACAGACATTGCCACCATCTTCATAACTACAACCAATACCTCATCCGTCACCAAATCACCAGTGTAATGACCACCAACATCTATTCCCTCACTCAAAGCAACAAAAGGGATTGATTTGAACTGCATATTCCTCAGGCTTTCTATGTATCAGACTCTTGAGAACAGAGTTACTAGGTCACTATAGACGTTTTATGATATTCTGAAGCTATATGCAAGTTTTCTGTGACATGAATAATGCTGTTATTGACATTAATAAGTGATGAGTATAAGAATTACTGCAAAGCTGAGGAGCATGAAGTGAACCAAGTGTATATGAGTCTAATGCCAATAACAACAACATAGCCATGGAGCAATAAAGACAGAAGGTAGTTCAAACGATCTGATAACATTTTATAAGGCACATATGATGGTTTAACGAGTAAGAGTCATTGTAGCAATAGTTAAAGATTATAAAATTATTTTTAGCAGCTATGAAAAACGGCCTAAAACATAATGTATGCCCTAACATATGAAGATTAATAAACAAACCAGAACTATGAAAATATTGCTCACCTCTTTAAGCTCTTGCTGATAATCCAGAATCTTCTTGGTTTTTATTTTTCTTAACATTTTAGTTAGATGACCTGGCTTTACTGCTGTCTCTGAGTCTACAAAAATAGCAATTTTTTTGTAGTCTAACACATCTTCAAAAGGCAACTCAATCTGGTCACTGACAATCACTGGAATGCACAAGCTAACTATGGCATCAAAAAGTCTGCAGGCTGAGGGTGTATCTCCAGCAGGATGTAAGCAAAATTTTGATGAGTGCATCCCTTGTGTTGCCATACGTCGACTTTCCCTGGACTGTGTACCATGTTTTATAATGGCATCTTCCTCACTTTCAAGCACCTGGAAAAGGAGGTCACGAACTTTGCCACCCTACAATAAATTGATCATCAGTAGTTTCTTAAATGTATGAAACTAATACCAATGAACAGAGAGAAAAATAAGAATTTTGGTGAATTATTACTACTCAATTATGTCAACTTATTTTTTAACTATGGAAAGAACAGAGTTAAAATATATGTCAATAACTCCATTTGATCAAAATGTGATCTTATGCATATTCAAGAGGCAATATATATCAAACCCCGCAAAGAAGCTCTGTACAAACTGTTAATTATAACAAAATAAATTAAACTGCAATATTAATATTCCTAAAAGCAATGAGTTTCAGAAGATGAATGTAACTGTATGCATTCTAAATATCCTTCACACAAAAAAACTGTCAGAGACACTACATGTTGCAAGAGGCCTGACTATCCAGTGAGAATGAATGCCATCTGTGGATAACATGTTCTTTATCTGTTCTGTAGCTGGTCTTTGCTGGCAAGCTGCTTGCCAGCCAGCTAGCATTGAACTATTAGGGAGAAATGGCTCCCTCTTTGGCTGTTAGGTGCACATCAGTCATGCAAAGATATCTCATATACAATGAAAAACAGAAAGAGCTAGGTGATGTTCAGGACACCGCGCTTGCGATGATCAAACATACCCCCCTCTCCTAGTTTAATGCAAAACTCTAACACATTACTAGCTAAGGTAATGCTGACTGCAGCCCTGCTGTAACAGTAGGCTTAGCAAGAGTTATACCCTTGTCAGAAGTTTGTTTCACAAAGAGACATACTTCTAAAGGGAGCTGTACTCAGAGGTAATGAGATCAACACATAAAATGGATCCAAAGACAATGCGAAATTGCAAAAAAAGAAAAAAGAAAAAGAAAAGGACATAAGAAAGCCGCATGGTAACAACAAAGTTCCAAGTGATGCAATTACAATTTCCTCAACATTTAATATAAGAGAACACACATTGTTACCAAATGATTGAGGCCAAACAAACTCAAACTCCCACTAACCTTGCAATTAGAATAATGCATCATTATTGTATAGTTTTGTTTAGAAAGCATTTTACATTCACAATTTCTAACAACTGTTCCTTTAAAAGATGGACAACATCCAACTCATAAGACATGGGAGCTAATTTAAACACTCAAGGAGGAGACATCCAGGTCCATCTAATAAACCAAGTCATTATTCCCGAGTCTTCACTTGTGACGACATATGTATAGGAAAACTAATCTACATAGATAATTGGGATAAGCACATACATATCTACAACAACAAATTAACCAGACAAATGTGGTTCATAAATTTTGTGTAATAAATATAAATATCGAAGATGGCCTACTAGAAGGACATTAGATATCCAAAGCTAAAAGAAAGGAGAACCAAAGTGAACACTAGTAATATAGGATTGAGAAAGCTTTTTGCCCCTAACACATGTTACAACCAAGAAACTGTACAGTTATAAATTCATAAAGAATGAGAATCGGAGAGACCCTATATGTACATAAATATGCTAATTCAACACCAATAAGTCGCCTCGATTAAGGACTGCCGTTACAAGTGAGATGTGAACATAAAGCTTCCATCAATTTATTACTGTTTCTGAACACATGCATAGATTTCGTTGTTAAGAAATTCTACAAATTTGTTTGCAAGTATTAAGAAAGGGCAAGCTTCCTATACATGTAAAAGCCACAGTGACTCAGTCCGTGCCAATGGAAAGCAGTAAGCACACATTTCACCACCTCATACTCATCTAACACACAGTTTCAATATGATATTACACAGAAAAGCATGATTGTTTGGCCTTTAAGATATTATTATAATTCATAAGGTAGTAAAACGTATGGTAGCGCATAAGCATAGTAATATAAGCAAATCACCCCATAGAGCAGAACGGTGCATCAAACAATTATATTAGCTACACCAAGACCATCAGCATGATTACAACAGACAGCTTTTTTACAAATTTCAACTTCACAAGAATCAATCGTATGTTGAAGCTCGGGATACCACCCCCCGATGAACAACAAGTTCCATTTTCCATGGCATGGAAGGAATACTACTTTCTACTTCCATTTCAGAAGAAAACCAACACATCTCAGCTAATACAAGAGACAAAGATTGCGGCTAGCATGAGATTATAGGTTGCATAACGAATCTGATCAGTATATACATCACAGTATACATGCCCAAACGAACACAATAACAACAAATGCAGCTCTAATAACAGCGAAAAGAAAAGGTTGTAATAAAATCAACAATATGTTCTACAGTATAATACATATTTTGTTCAAAAAGATGTTTGTAAAAACTATAAAGATTTAGATAGTTTGTTGCTTAATTGGTTCAATTCAAGCTGTCAGATGTTTCAATTTAACCTTCCATTCCCAAACAGAAATCACGAATGCCTGGCTAAAATTTCCTAAATTCAAAACTTTGTTCAGTAATAATAGCAACATTATACAAAATAAATGTCAAAAGAAAAGAGTTTTACCTCCTTCCGATATCGATTTCCCATGAAGAACAGCAATGAATTCCTCCCCTCCACACCAATTTCACCTTTAAAAGGATTAATCCGATGAGAATAAGGTAAAATAATATCTTTAACCAGAGAAGCCTGATCCCTTGCTAATCTTCCAAAATCTGAAACTAACAAAATCCCATTCTTAATCCTATCAATAACCTTATAGAGTGCATTTGGATCCTGACATATAAAAACATGATCCCACCCATTATTCCTTTTCCAATACATTTGTTCTTCTAACCATTCCATCAAACTTTGTTGCATCTCTTCATCACTATAAACACTATCACCGACATCATTATTCACATTCACACCACTAACTGGTCTAATTGGATTGGCAACCAGACTCAAGGACGAAAAGAATGGTACATAAAACAAATCAGCATCTTCTGGATCCAAAACCCTAACAATCGAAGAACCATAACGATCTTCCTTAATCAAATCAGAGAACAACCACCATTCCGCGGAATGTTGATTTCCTGGATACTTAAGATTTGAAACATCATCAACGGGAATTGAAATCGAAGGATCACGAGCTTTTAGATAACTCTCAACAACACCATAAGTGAATTTTCTTGGTAGATCGTATAAATAAACTTTAACAGGAGGAGGAGAATTAAAAGAAGAAGAAGATAAGATTGAGAAAGGTGAATTTGATGATGATTCAAATGATAAGGGATTAGGGTTTATAGGTGAAAGAAAAGTATTGAAGAATGCATATAGAGCTACAAAGGTAAGAATTGTGACTAGGGTTGGTTTAAGAAAAGGAGATTTTCTACCCATTTTTGAATTTAATAGTAATGAAGTTTGATAGATTAAGAATGATGGATTCTTTAGGGTTAAGTTTCCTCCATTTGAAGATGATGAAGATAATGGAAGAAGAGAAGAGGAAGAGGAAGAGGAAGAAGATGATGTTGAAGATGATGATGGAAAAGAAGATCTCCCTTGTTTTTTCGGTTTTCGGGGTTTGCTTCGATCACTCATTGTTGTATATTCTTTTTCCTTTTCATGTTCTTATTTCCATTTTTTTAATTTAATTTCTGAGCCAGCCAGCAAGGACAGTACAGTACTTCTTATATTACATCTTATTTTATTTCGTATTTTACGAAGCCTTATTTGACTGGTTTAGTCGTGCCCCTAGAATTAATAGAGGCGGGAGAAAAAAATAAAATAGGATCATCCAATAATAATATTTCTATCCCTTAACTATATATTTTTATAAATGATTAAATTATCTCCGTTTATTAATTATAATACTCCTTCCGTTTCAGGAAAAGAGTTACTTTTCCTATTGACACAATTGTTAAGGTAAGATGAGAGAATAATTTTTATAATTTATTTCCAGATTTATCCTAACAAAAAGTTTAATAATCCATATATCTTTATAATAAGAATAATAACATTTCTTAAAATAACAAGGGTAATTTTGAAAGTTTGTTATGTTAAAAATGAAAGTAACTCTTTTGTTGGAACAAAAATTTAAAGAGAAAGTAACTCTTTTTCTGAAACGGAGGAGTATATGATTAGTTTTGATAATTAATTATATTAGATTATGGTTATAATTAAAATTAGAGATTTTTTTTATGAGCGGAGAAAAAGATGGCCTTTTGGAGGGGAAGAATTGAAAACCAAGGTTTAAGAAATGAGTGATTTAAATGCTTAAAATGAAGAATACTTAGTTCAAAATCGATTGGTAAACTAATAATATGTACAAATGGTTGAATTTTTTGTTAAAACCTTTGAACCATTGTAGAATGGAAAGCAACAGGGTAAGGATCGTCATGTTCGTGAGGTTACTACCATGACGATTCTTCAGTAGTCGTCATGGTCTTAACATCCAACAATGACGATCCTTACCCGTAACTTTACCATGTTATGAAAAATCGTCATGGGCAGAAATAAAACCATGACGACCCTAAATATTACCATGACGACCCTAAGTAAAACCATGACGACCTTAATTATACTCTTCGTCTTCAGTGAAAATTAACAATAAGAGTCGTCATGGTCGAAACTCAAAGACCATGACGATTTTCATACTTTTAACATTCGTATGAAAAATCGTCATGGTCTAAGGTTTGCGACCATGACGACTATTGATTGATTTCGATTTTATTTTTTTTAGGAAATGTGATCGTTAGGTTTTGGAATAGATAAGAGGGTGAATTATTTTGGGTTTTGATTTTAGAATAGAATGGGGGCTTGTGGAATTGAGTATAATAGGATTTTAGGATTAGTTATTAGGGAAGGATAAACTAGTATTTACATCACCTTTTAGCATCCTCCTATAATTTATACAGTGTGTTTAGATTTCCAATAGCCCCCTATTAATTCTACAAGCCCCCAATTAAGTTAGGCTTATTTGTTTTTATTGTTATTTTTTGTACATAATAAGGAGTAAAACATCATGGTGATCAAGCTTGGTATACAAAAACTCCATCCATATATTGAGATTCATACAAACAATATACTCTTTAAAAGTGATATAAGAACCCCATACTTTTATGAATATGTAAATCACATTTATTTCATATTTTAAAAATACCCAGTCTGTCCTTTTATTTATCTTTTTCTTCTCGATATGTCTCCCTATCTCCCACACACCAACACAGCCAGCAAAACCTCCTCCTCTTACTTCCGCACCACGACCATCTCATGATCCTCCACCAACACCATCACCTTCTCTTCTTAAGCCACCACCACCAACAACACCTCCTCCTTATATCCCGTACCAACATAAAAAGTACAGATCGAGAATGCAAATGAGGAAAAAAATGTGAAAATCGAACGAAATCTAGATATTAGTTTGTTTTTTTTTTCATGCAAGATTAATGTTATTTTTCTTCACAATATATGTATTTTGAAGTTGGATGTCAAAAAATTTGATCTCAATTGTTAATTGGTTTGTTGATTTGATGAATTAGATCTAAGGTATTGAAAAATGATGGAGAATTCAACAGGATTTTTCGGTTTTTCCTTTATAATCAAGTTTTATGAAATTTGAGAAAGTGATGTGTAGTTTTGTGCTTCTCTTGGTTGCAATTGAACATGTAATTGTCATCTGTATATGTCTTATATTTTCTCTTGCAGGTACAATACAAGCCCACGTATGTGCAATAGAGATGCTGAAGAGGCTTTTGCATGTGCTAGAGACAAGGTTAGGTGAATTTTATATGGGATAACCAAGCAGGTCATATTGATATTCTTTTACACTAATCCATTTCGGAAATATATGAAAATGAAATGTTTCTTGGTTTGCTTCTGTTGTCTGTAAAGGTGAAAGTTCCATTATAATGATGTGACTGTTACGCATATACCTCATTGGATTATGGTTCATGGATATTGTAATTAAGTATGGACTCAAGGTGAATAACACTTCTCTTTTCTATTTATGTTGGAAATTTGTTCTTATATAACCTACGATTAATGTTTAGATTGTGGAGAAAACCAAGAAAGCTTCTCATTTAGTTTTGAATGCTCAAAAATTGTTGTTTACATTGGATGATAAGGTAAATCTAAGAAGGCTTATTTGTTCATTTTCGAGTTTATAGGGTACTTAATAGAAGATACGTTTTCCATATTGACTTTCAATTACAATATGTTGCAATGTCCTTGTAAATGCTAATCATCTTAGACTGGCTATAAAGTATGTCCCTCCTTGAATCTTATTTACTAGAACAAAAAATATTAGAAACTGGTTGAAACCAGATTTTGGTTTCAAACTAAATTACTATTGCCGATACTGATTCGAATTTTTTTTTGCTTTAAACTGGCTGAAACCATAATTTGGTTTCAACCTAAATCAATGCTGCAACCAAAATTATACTACTGATTCACAACCAAAGTTGTCAGAAACTAGTTGAGACCAAGTCTGTTTCAACATAAATTGATTCGCATCCATAATTATTAGAAACTAGTGATTTGATTATAGACAGTGGTAAGAAAAGTATCGTTCACTCGGACTTGTGAAGATTTGATTCTAGGTTTTATTTTATTTTATACTAAAATAGAAAACTAAATTGAAAGTGATATCAATAAGATTAAAAGCAACCAAGACTTTGAATTCCAATACTACTCATGATTGAATTGATTTACCAGGATTTCTAAAACTCTAGTTATCTTTAAGTCTTCTTTTTATCTCAGCTCACTAATAATCAAACAAATTTTAAAATTTTACATGTAAACATTAAGCATAGGTCATCAAATGATTTAACAAAGAATAACCTATTAAACTGAATAACAAATAATTAAGAAAACCATGTGTTCGAATTAAACTCTGCAAAAAACAGCGATTAGGTGAATCAAAAATAAAACTACAGTAAATAGAATAATTATATATATATATATATATATATTACCCATCAATCATTTGTAAGTAGCTTCCTCTATTGACTTGGTTAAGTGAGAATTAGCTCATGATGGTAAACAACATCTCAAAATATTGATTAATGGCTAAAATATGTTTACAAAATATTAAAATGAGAAAAAAATGATTAAAACCCCGGGAATTCGCAATGTTTATAAACTTTACAGATTCACAAATACAAAGCTAGTGTTGCTAATCCAAAATATACGTTGCAAATGCACATTTACAAAACTTCAGAGAAGAACGACAATCTGAGGCAGTTTATTGTTCTTCGTCGTCTTCTTCCCTACATGTGCTGAGAAGTTCTCTGCGACTTTGTATCTCTCAATTTCTCGCATCTCCCGAATTGATTCTTTCATCTCCTATTTATAGTACAACTCCAAGAACTCACCAAATATCCATCAAATCTTCTCATCGAATGAGGCAGATCGAGATATTTTCTCAATCAATTTTCCGGTGATATTTTGTTCCCTTTCAAGATAAATACTCGACCAACTATATGGTGTTATTTCCTTATCACCACTCACGAATACTATTCTCTCGAAATATCCATTCGTAAGGAGATTATAACTGATTTTCGTCCAAATCCCGAGATTATATTCTTTTCCCTTTTACGAAAAAACTCGTGTTTGAGAGATTCAATTTTGATTCTCACGTGTCCCACTTTGTGCAAACTCTTCTTCTAAGGTAACAAGATATTTTTTTCCTAAAACTCTTCAAAATCTCCAAATAAGCATTAACCAGATCACGCAGTTTTAAAAAAAGAAGATTCCCGCCATTTTTGCTTTTGAATTTGGGAAGAAGGTTGGGTGCCTTTATTACATCGTGGGGTTCCTTTATCAATTCTTCTCGGGTGCCTTTATCAATTTTGATGGGTGCCTTTATCAATTTTGATGGATGCCTTTATCACTTTTCTGGGGCATTTTTAACACTTTTTTTGCAAATTTTTCCACGATTGTTTATTATTCCAACTATACCTATAAACACAATAAATAGCAATATTAGTACAAAAATCGAGAGATAACAATAAATAAGACACATAAATATGTCTATCAACTAGTCAAGCTAAATAAATGTTATGGAGATCGTTATGCAACCAAAATTATTAAAACTGGTTTGCAGCCAAAGTGTTAGAAACTGGATATACCAAACTTTGGTTTCAACCAAAATCATTGCTATCGAGACTAGTTCACAACCAAAGCTATCAAAAACTAGTTGAAACCAAACTTATTTTCAACCTAAATCTGTGATCCGAGACTGGTTCGTTTCAATCAAAATTTATAGGTATCACCAAAAAAATTGATTTAGAAAACCAAACAAATTGAAACTATTTGAAACCAAAATTATCTAAAATTAAAAAATAAAGAATTATATAGTTGTTAATTTACCTCTTGGATGCTCATTGATTTTCTTCTTTAGATTTTCATCATTCATTCTCTTTAACATATTTGTTCTTCACTATTGCAACCAGTTTTTAGAAATTTAATTCAAATTAGGGTTTCGACTAGGTTAAATTTGGCTACAAATTTCTTGTTTTGGCCAGTAGCTTCAATTTTTATTCCAATTAAGGGTTTAATTTTTAGATTTTGATCGATTTTTGGGTACATAAAAGTTGGTTTCAGGAGAGAGCCGAGAGCCGGCGAGAGAGTTTTAGTTTCAGGAAAGATTAAGTCGATGATATTTTATGGCTAGTATTGATTTAGTTTTTTATTGTACCGAATTAAAATGGGCGGGGTAGTTTAGACTGATTAGGTTTTTTTGGGTTTTTGTATAGCTTTTTTTTTTTATGTTTGGGGTTTTTGTATATAGATGGTGACGATTTTGGGGTTATAACCCACAACCTATTTTTTTATCGACAAAAAATTTATTGCTAACCAGCTTTGAACTTAGGTCAATGTCACCCAACGACTTTATTACTGTAATACAGTGACATCGAGGTTTTTTCATTGTTACTTTTGACGAGTTTTCTTTTGATTTTTGGTTTTTCTTTTAATTTTGCATCACAGTAAACCTTAAAAAAATCAAATTAGGTACTCCCTTTATCATAAAACAAGTGATATTTTTCTTTTTGTTTTTATCCGGCAAATATTATTTTTCCTTTTTATACAAAATAATACTTATAAAACAATCATTTTTAATAATTAATGTTATTTTATTCTTGCTAGATGTATTCACTAAAACTAATTCTTTAGTTTAAGAGATATGTCAAATTCAAGTTTACATTTTTATACATAAAAGATAGTAAATATTGTGTAAGTAGAAACATCAAAATTTTAAGGACAGAAAAAATAATATTTTATTTTATTTTTAAAACCATATCGAATTAGAAAAATATTCGGCAGACTTTAACACCCAAAAAAAATCCGATCGATGTTTTCCTGGTGGGACCCGCATTTTATCCTAAAAAAGTTTAAAATTGTAAAGGTGTTAAAGATATCGGTATTTGCAAAATTTGGTTCAACGTATAAGGTTTTAATACTAATCGGGTATCGATACTTGAAGTGATTAAATTGTGAGTACCATCAACTTTTCATTAATCTAATCAGAAACCTTATTGTTGATGGTGAAAGTTCAATAAAGGAGAAAATGGTTGTATTAGGCTAATTTTATACCAGGGGCAAAGTAGTTATTTTACTAGAAATGGGACGAAGAACAAAATGATCATTCTAGAGTTCATCTTAAGGTATACAACAAATTCAAAGCTCATAGACTTCTGGAACTTAATTAAAGTCTAAACCTAGTCTACGTGCTCGAAGCTCAGGATGTGTGCTCGAAGCTCAGCCCGTATGCCCGAAGCTTAGTTCGTATGCTCGAAGACTAGTTTGCACGCTCAAGTCTCCATACGACTAAGTCTTCTCACGACCAAGCCTCCATCTCATAGGGTAAGTCTCAGCCTTTATAGAACGAGATCCAACTTTCACAAGATATATAAACCTCAGCTCTGGTCTACAAGACACAAATAGTCGTGATTCTGAGCACATCCCCGCGGGATAAGCTGATCACAGCTGTTCTAAGGCCTGGTGCAACATCCACGACTAATCTATGAACATGAGTGGAGACTTAATATCTCCTGTAAGCATGACTTGCCCTTATTCGAGCTCGATACTGATTCATTATTGTAGATGGTACAATTTTGACAGAGGGAAACATTATAAATTTATTTGTTCAGTATCAGAAATATTGAATTTGCAAATTTATTCATGTCATGTGTCAGAAATATATAACATAGATGTCTCGGGGACCCACCTTCCTTAATGCAAAGGGACAAAAGGTCATGGTACTCATAAACTATGCATTGTTCGAATCACCAAGCCCGGGTCTACCATGCTTTGTTTGATCACCAAGCCTTGGTCCCCGGGGACCATGCGGTGCTCGAATCACAAAGCCTTGGTTCACCATGCCTTGTTCGAATCACCAAGCCTTGGTCCACCATGCCCTCTTCGAATTACCAAGCCTTGGTCCACTATGCCTTGTTCGAGTCAAGTAGCCATGGTCCTGAGGGACTATGCCTTGCTCAAGTCACGAAGCCATGGTCCCAAGGACCGTACCTTGTTCGGGAACGTCCATCATGCCTTGAATCACCAAGCCTTGTTCGACCATACTTTGTTGGATCACGCCAAGCATTGGTCCTCGAGGACCATACTTTTTCCGATCATGCCTTGTTCGAATCACCAAGCCTTGGTCTACCATGCCTTGTTCGATCACGCCAAGCATTGGTCCTCGAGGATCATTTTTTGTTCGATTATGCCTTGTTCGAGCACACCAAGCCTTGGTCCACCTTGCTTTGTTCAATCATACCAAGTATTGGTTCCCGAGGACCATGTTTTGTTCGATCATTCCTTGTTCGAGCACACCAAGCCTTAATCCACCAAGCCTTAGTCCACCATCCCTTGTTCGACCATGCTTTGTACGATCACGCCAAGCCTTAGTTCTTGAGGACTATGTTTTGTTCGATCACCACCCTTGGTCCTTGAGATCATGCCTTGCTCAATTCTTATGGACACGATGCTAGTGTTTTCCCCTTCGAACACATGTCAACCTTACTTAGTCCTCGAGAATCTGGCATCAAACTCATGCTCAGTCCTTGATAATATTTGCAAAATCTTGACTCTGGACTCTTCCAAACTTGTGACATTCCCAAATACGCGTACATCCAGGCTTTTCACTTACAAGTTTGTGTCATTTCTAAGTCTTGCGCACTTCCAAGCTTAGACATACTAATTATTCGAAAGGGGATTTTTTTTAAATGCCGCCACTCAGATAATCAATATAATAAAATGCCCCCGTTTTTTTTAAACTTTCTAAAATACCATCACTTTGACTTTTTCCATCCCGTTTTATTAAAAAATAGCTAACGGTTGTTAAGTGCTTAAGTGGCGTTTATCTCACGCAAGAAAAGTCCTTATAGCCCTCACATGGGTTCGACCCGCTAAATAAATAAGTTACCACTAGATCCAGTATTGAGTTAAACCGATATGAGTTGGATTTTTAATAACCCGTACACTTTTTCTGCCAAAGATTATGTAACCCTAAATTCAAAAATTAAGAGATTCAATCAATTTACAATTTTGAAATCCCTAAATTTCCTCAAGAACAATAAGAGGTATCCCTAAATTTCACATTCACCATCATCGAATCACAAAAAAAAAATGAACATCATTTGCACCATAAATAATTAAACCCAGAAACATCAAAATCAAAATCAGATTTATTCTAAATTCTAATTACAGTACAACTATCATGTTCTTCCCCAATTCAAAGAACCCTAATTTTCAGGGGTACACACTAATTGGATACATGAATTACATGAATATATTGGAATTGAATAGTAACAGAGATACAAAATTAAAATATTTAGATATCATCAAATTGAAGAAAAAAAATCAACATTTATATCGTTGTTAACGTAAAATTGGGGATTCAGTGAATACATAAATTTAAACCTAAAAACAGGTGAACCCAAATTACAGTTCTCAAAACCCACGACTCCGAAAACAAGAGAACATGAAAATTAATTTAAAGATCGTCTTCTATTCTCAGATACTTACCAAATCACTCTCATACGCTTTGTATTCCGTTAGAGAAACCACAATGGGTCGACTAGAGTAAAAGACCAAAGACTAAAAACTTTAGTCTTTGGTCTGACCCAAGAAAAACCATGTATAGTCGGGCGGTGTTCTAGCGATGCGCATGGTGTTGGGCGGTGTCCCAGCGATGCGCTTGGAAAGACGGGCGAAATCCTAGGATAACGTTAGCGCAAGACGGAATCCTAGCGTAACGCTCGATGTGGGGCGGAATCCTAACGTACGCCTGGTAGTGGACGGTATCCTAGGACCACGCCCAAGAGATGGGCGGTGTCCCAGAATCACTCCTGATGGGGCGGTGTTCTAGCAACACACCTGGTGGAAATGCACTTGTGCAAACTTTGCGTGTGATAGGAATTGGACGGCAGTGTCCTAGCGCCCCGCCTGGGATTCCAAGCGAGTTGCTAGCAGCCCACCCTATTCAAATGTGGAGGTGTTCATGATCCTGTGTAGACCACTAATCCAATCACCAGAGAAATTTGCTAGCCATTTCCCTCCAAAAACATTTAAACTAGCCAAACTATACCAAACCATTGCCAAGCGAATTCCTAGCATCACGCTAGAATTCTTCTTCATGGAGCTAACCATGGATAGTATCCAGGCGGACTCCTAGGGGCGCGCCTATAATTGAGTGGTTTCTTAGCATAACGTTTATGTATAGGCGGTATCCTAGGATTACGCCCAGTTGAGGCGGTATTCTAGCGTTGCGCTTGTTAGTGGGCGTTATCCCAGACGCTCGCTCCGCCAGGCGTAGTCCTAAGTTAGCGCCTGAATAGGCGGAGTCCTAGGTTACCGCCCGTGTTTCTAAGCGTTATGTTAGAATGCCGCTTGATTCCAGGTGGTTCATTACGCACCCGCTTAGCATCAGGCGAAACACTATGATACCGAGCGACTAAACCAAGTTTAGTCCGGATTAATTCCCAAATTCCCTCTGCTACAGTCGAAATTCTGGACTATCCACTACATTTGGTCACGCCGGTGCGCTTCACTTTTACGGACTATCTACTAAATTTGCTCTTTACTCTGTGTTTTAATCGCGCCATTGTGGACGCTCTTAGTACTTTTACCTGATATCCAAAACCCTAAAAGAACGTCACTGATTGAAAAACAATAATAACATCACTAACAACATTATTCTCACTAATCCTTCATAGCCCACCTTTCAAAACATGATTCTCATATAAAAAACTCTTCTGTTA
Organism: Papaver californicum; assembly: GCA_023531435.1. Classification (NCBI taxonomy): domain Eukaryota; kingdom Viridiplantae; phylum Streptophyta; class Magnoliopsida; order Ranunculales; family Papaveraceae; genus Papaver; species Papaver californicum. The sequence continues at coordinate 5,506,665 of JAJJMC010020972.1, read as the reverse complement.
AGTTGATTTGCACCATACTTTATGTTTAACATTATGAATATGATGTGTAATGTTCTCTCTCAACCCATGAAACTGCCGCAAAATTGATTTCCTTTGCAAGGTTGTTAAGGATGAAATCAGATCCAACTTGATATAATCATCTTTCTTTGGTGGCTTCCCTAACCCTAGTTTCAGATGGTATTTTGAGAGAGAGTGAAAGAGATGAAACTGAAATGGGTTTTTCTCATACATGAAGGCTACATACATAATTTGAATTTATCAATTAATCTTGGACATTGATATAATTGAAGAGTAAGGATTATGAGGATATTAAAGTAATGTGACCACCAGTTAGCATCTCGTCTAGCGATAAATTGACTTAGTCAATGATAATTTGACTATTTCAGTGACCCAGACAGAAAAGCTAACAGTTGGGGCTTTTTAGAAAAATTGAAAAAAACGCGGGCATTTTAATGTATCGATTGTTAATTCGGGGGCATGTTAAAGTAATTCCCTATTCAAAATAGTCATTTATACGACCAAACCATCAAATGTATAAGACATCAAATGTGTCACAAGGGGATACTCATTGAGGTATTGGTATGGCGGTTTATAGCATGTGAGGTGTAACCGAACACCCACGATGAAAATGAATTAAGTGTGGCGTTAATAGAATGAGAGATTAATGAGCATTGCGGTTACATGAATTATCTCATCCATAATGAGAGTTACAGTTTCATCAGCAATAATGGGCATGTTCTCAACCACGTTCTCCATCTCTTTCACTTCTTTTGAGATTAAGTAATCAAACACTATAAATAAATCACTTCTTCTAGTTTTACAGGACGAAACAACAACACACGAGTCAAAGATAACAAGTATGGAAGTTCATCAAACTATCCTAAACCACTACATCTTCTCTACTTGAACTTTACCACAGAAATTGGAGTTCTCCGACTAGAACTTACAAATCTGCGGTCTCATCGTTCTCTGTTTTCCTCCCCAAGATCAACCCCATTTATTCATTGTGATCAAGTCAAGGCTTGAACGACCATTTACTTGGTTTATGCTAGCCTTGTACGATTTTTGACTCTCTCATTCTTTACGATTTACCCTTTTACCATTTTACCCGTTTTCCACTAAAACACTAGTTTATCCCCACGAGATACAACTGGTCATGTATACTCACGAGTCAAGTCTTACCTGGGCCTCATGATTGATTTTTAGTAAATCCCTGCAAGATACACTAGTCATGTATGCCCCAATAAAAAATATGGACATTATTATGATTGAGTCCTATCATATTACCGCTAATATGCTGATCAAATACAAGTGTTATATAGTCTTGTATAAACAAGAGGCAAACTCATACGAGCAAGAGATATTATTAAGCATGAAATACCCATTCTCAAGCTCCCGAACACGTCCCAGATGACTCTAGGAGACTTGAGATCATGAGCATATCCCACCCAACATCGTGAGATATATGAGCTCCGCTTGCTTATCTTAAATCTCGTATATACACGAGACTCATGCGCAAGACTCGCCCAAGGAACTAGCATCTTCCTCAGCTTCCCAAGCATGCTCATGACTAACAACTTTAGTCTGGGTCGCACAAACTCACCTAAAACATATACAAACCTCATGCAGCTCTACACGCTTATCATAAGGACCCACCAGAAAAAATACGACCTCCACAACTCATACATGGCTGGCTATATAAAACTGAGGCTCAACCTTAACTCATATCTTATTATACACATAAATTCTCAAGAATTTCTTTCTTTTCACGTGACTCATTCTAGTCAAAAATATATATTTATCTTGGTCGATGTCGGCTACAAAAAATATTGCTACCCTACCAGCACGTCTTCACAATGGTTGAATCAGTCATACAATAAGAGTATATCTATTAGGATTTTGGTCTGGTGGTCTACGATAGCTATGAGAAATACGATGCGTATTTCTCATCGCAGAAGAATAAGGTCGGTCGAAATAAATCAAATGATAAGGTCCGCTTACCTTATCCTTAGTTATTCCTCAAAATACGGGAAGAGTACTCTGCACGGCAAGTAATTTCTATTTTTTCACCGACTTAAGATCAAATAGTTTAGTTATAAATAGGTCATCAATTGACCCAGCTAAATACACCTGTTTGGACCATGTATAAAAATAGGCTCAGTAATTGTTCATCACAATAATCCTAGTTCAATTTGGCTTTGGATTAAGATTTAAGTCCATGAAGGATTAACAACCCAGTCTGCTAGTCTTCACACAAAAATTGACCAGATACAATGTATTTAGAGAAGAAGTGAATTTGGGTGCAAAATAGACCAGATACACATTCAAATTTATGATAAGAATGAAATCTGACTGTTTAATAATCCATATTCATAGTCAAAATCTTCTTAAAGATAGGAATGAACCTAGTCAACATTCAGTCCAGGTATATTGATATTATCCTGATATAAATAATTAATTAAATTATTCTTTAAGATAGGAATGAACCTGGTCAGCATTCTCTCCAGGTACATTGATATTATCCTGATAAATAATATTAATTCGATTATCCTTAGAAAATGAGGAATATAGAAAAGAATATGACTAGGTACATAGTCAAGATGAATCTATACATATGCTTGACTGGGTGTAGGGGTGCATATCGGTCGGTCAGGCCTTTTTTTGTCCAAACCGTAGGCCAAACCGACCAGATGTCACTTTACTAAATGTAAACCGTAACCGAGCGGACCAGCGAACGGTTCGGTTTTTGGACCGTCCCCGACTCGATCCGGTTTAATACGGTAATTTTCAGTTCCTATCCGAACATTTTGATGTTACTGACAAAATGTACAAAACATAAAAATAAATGAATATGTAAAATTATAAGAATAATATTCAGATCTGAACAAGAAGGGAAATTACAGTTTCACTGAACTAATGGCTAATTGCGACTAACCATTCAAGGGAGGTATTATAAATCTTTAATCTTCACTTTGTAGCAAAAAAGAAAAAAACCATAGAAACGCAAGAGCTTTTGAAGTTTGAAAGGTTTCATTAGTGGTTAGTTTCTTCTTAACATCCCTAATACTCTTCTCACTGTTTCCACTTTCAGTACCAATTCTTCTTTGTGAAATCATTACCACAACCGGACACAAAAATAACAGTACTTAAGTCCCGTAATTCCACTGCAACCTTCAAGTTTCCATCCCAAAAATCGGACCAATTGACACAATTCCACTCTTCAAATTATTCCAGATCCACTATATCACACTTTTTTTTTTACTCTCATCAACACACACATACCCTTTTATCTCTTTAAATAAAAGATCCAACATACATGATTTTCTGTAAAAGAAGACAAACAAGATACTTAAGAAATTAAACAGAAAGAGAAGATAAAAGGAAAAAAAACAAAAATTAAAAACCAATATGTGCAACAAAAATTAAAGGATTAATTAGACTTTGGTACCTGGGTTTTGACCAGATTTAGTGTTTTTACTTACATTTGTCCAACGTTAGTGTTTAGTACCTGGAATCAATGTTCACCCGAAAAAGACAAAAACAGATTAGGAAGGAAGTTCACGGGTGAACAATGATTCTAGGTACTAAACACTAACATTGGACAAATGTAAGTAAAAATATTAAATCTGGTCAAAACCCAGGTACCAAAGTCTAACTAACCCAAAATTAAATGAATCTCAAATTCTCATTTACCTCTTCTCTATATGTTATTGATGGAACTTATCCATGATTTCACTAACTGCTAAAAGATTATGAACAAAACAAATTACTTTTTGAGGTAAAGTTATTAGATACAGAAAACCCAAGTACAGATTTGCATGAGACTTTTAGAATTATAACAATTTCATGGAGAATTCTTGAAAAAAATCCACATGCATTTGAAGTTTGAAAATATTTTTTGAACTCATTAGTACAAAAAATGAAATAAATAACTTGATAGAATACCCGTAATTCAAACTTTATCATCTGTTGTTGTTAATCTTGTTAACCTTGAGAAGAAGAAGAAGGTGGTAGTGGTTGCGGTACTGCTGTGTGGGAGTGAAAAGAGAAGTGAAAGAGATGTTTGGGTTTTTGTTTCTAAATTGGGGCTTAGGTTTCATTATATATAAGTAATAAATGGATGTTCGTGATCTACTTATATCAACGGCTAACAAGTATCGGTCTATATCGGTTCGGCTCGGTCGGTTTTGGACGTCAAACTGTAGACCGAGATGACAGATCAGCGGTTCTCATTATATGAAATGTCACCGCATATTGAATGAACGATTCGTCTCGTTTTTATCCGGTTCTGGCCAGCTTCAGTCCAGCCGGTTTTGTATGCATCCCTAACTGAGTGTGTACCCTGTACAACCTATAAATAGAGGAAGAATTTCACTCGGAATCACATATTTTCTAATCCTTTTTCTCTCCACCATAACCTGGTTAGAGCTCTTACTCATTGAGGCATCATAGTGTTCTTGCAGGTACCCCTCCCACTTTCATTTCAACAATTCTTAGAGAGCCAAAGTTGATTCACCCAGTTGATGAAATCTTCTCATCCATCAGAAACGATCTCGAGGAATATTGTTGAATCATCTAAGGGTCCATATTTTATCCAACAAGTGTTTAATTCATCTTATGTCTAGAGTTTCATCTTTAAAAACAAATCTCGAGGAGTGTTGTAGGAATATTTTTACTACAACATCTTTTGGCGCCCATCGTGAGGCATAGATGGAATCTTCAGAAAAACAAATCAAGATTCATGGCAATATCACAGGCAAACCGGAGTGATATGAACGACAATGAAGATGCAAGAGTACGAGGAATTCGTAGTGATATTGATCACCCGCTTCGAGAAGAGGTTGAAACGTCACTGACAACAATGGCATTAGGATGTCCTTCTACGAGAACTTATCCCGAAATCGCTGGGTACGTATCGCAAATCCACCTTTAAGTGATGGTTCAATCTGAACAGATCTCCAAAGGATGGTAATCAACACCAAACAAGCATGTTAAACTCATCCCGAACTCCCTCGCCAATAGGGGCTTTCGCTTAGCCTCGTGTATTGTGCAAGTGGATAGGACAAGATTAACAGCCGTAGATTTGACTCTGCGTGAAAAATTGCAAGAGTTAGAGAAAGAAAATAGACTACTAAAAGCGTCACTGGATAAGAGACCGTAAACGGGTAGTACCCAACACTCTGAAAGTGTCACTCTGCACCGGCATGCACAACCTTCACATGAGGGTTGGCAGGCAGGATAAGTGAAGAATGGTCGCGATAATAGACATAGATCACTTCGTGGAAGAAACAAAGTGACAATCTGGACCTAGCCATTGGAAAATCAACAGGCGCGAACATGAGGAATACGTCGACGAACGAAAGCGGAAAGAGTATTGCGACGGAAACCGACGCTTACAGAAACACAAACATGAGAAAGCAAAATGCAGATGGAACAAATAGTTAGTTAGAAATAAGAGAATTCGTCAAGAAACTGAAGAAGAATCGTCGTAGATCAAAAAACTCAATAAAAAGAAGCTTAGCGAGATGATCGGACAAATGCTAGCTCAAAAACAATCCAGAGAAGAGAGGTTACAAGCTCTATCAATGAAAAGATCGATGAACTCACCTTTCATCGAGGAGATAAGACGGTTTCATCCTCTATCAAATTTTGTTCAACCCCAATTCAAGGAGCTATTCGAAGGAAAAAGCAGCGATCTTGTTGAGCATGTTCAACATTTCCAAGCTTCAATGAGTCTATAGGGGTATAACGATGAGCTTCTATGTAGAACTTTTCATGTAACACTAATAGGTAAGGCTTTGATATGGTTCTCCCAGCTAGAATCAAATTCAATTGCGAACTTCTTAATGTTGTCAGATGTATTTTTTGTGTAGTATAAGATTAATCTGGGATATAAAAAGGGGAGAAGCCATCTGTTTGGACTGCGTAAAAAAAATCTAGTGACTTTTAACCAGCGGTTCCATCAAAAAGTGGGAGAAGTCGGCACAGTTGATGCTGGACTCATCATTGAAGCAAACAATAATGCCTTGCCTTATGATGCATTTGGGGTGTTCAATTCCTTAACCGTGCAACGGTTGGAAAGCATAAAGAATTATATGCAAGGGCAGATAGCTACGCAAGCGCGAAAAAAGGAAAAAAATGTGAAGTTTCACGGAAGAAAGGGTCAACAACAGAGATGTCGTCCAAAGAAAAACATCATCCGGAGGACGACTCAAGGAAGAAAAATCGTGATAATTTGAAAAGCCGAAGAGCAAAAAGAAGAATTCAAAAGGGGTCAAAGAAGAGAAGGAACAAAGTTTCCAAGTCTCAATATTGGATTAGGAGAACTTCACTGGAAAATCAAAGATTCGCTTTTTATCTCAAGACCACTATCCGAAGTTACCAAAGTAAAAAGAGATAAAATCAAATATTGTATTTATCATAATGATCACGAGCATACCACAAACATTTGCCGAACGCTAGCGTCTGAGATCAAGAAAATGATCGATGAAGGGAAGCTCCAACAGTATGTGAAAAGAGATCCATCACGGATCGACGCACTAAACTTCGGGAAATCCTGGTAAGTCATGCAAGAATCGATTCAGTTTCAAGAAAATCCCATGAAAATGCTCCACGCCTGAAGATACGACAAATACTGGATTGAAGAATATCAAACAAGGTGGATTATGTTAATTTGATTGGAACTGAGACTCCGGAAGAAGGGAAGACGGAGATATCATTTACAAATGCCGACTCGATGGAGTTTATCATCCACAAAATGATACGATTGTTATCCTGGCCATTATCAGAATGTATAAGGTACGACATGTCTTAATTGATACTGAGAGTTCAATAAGCGTCATATTTTCCGGAGCTTATTCCTTGATGAGCATGAATAAAAGGCGAGTTGAAGCTTATGATAATCCGATCGTCGGATTCAATGGCGAAATTGTGACTGCAGTAGGAAGAGTGAGCTTGCCGACAACTGTGGAGGGGGGAAACGGTTATGCAATATTTATCGTTGCTCGACTGTCGTGCACCTTACAATGCTATACTTGGTAGATATTGGATAAATTCTATGAAGGTAGTAACTTCCACAATTCATCAGTGTTTGAAATTTATCACACTAGCAGGAGTAGTAAATGTCAAAAGCGATCAAGCTCTCACAAGTGTCATAAAAATGCAATGGAAAAATACCAGAAATCAGAAGTAAAAGGCTGCGACATACTCCAAGTGGAGAAGAAGTTATAGCAACACATCATTTCCATGTCACCTACCAGGAGAAAGGGAAAGTGACATAATGAGTTTTAATTAACTTGGAAGAAAATCCAAGGAATAATAATAATAATAAAAAAAAGAATATCATAGAAGACAAGACTCTTATATTTTAAGAGAGCTTGAATAATGAAGTAAATACAAAGAAGATTCGTAATCAGTTCTATTACAAAAGAGTGAAATATCTTTGATAAGGGTTGAAGTTAATATGGTTGATGTTGGATGAGATTTAGTTGATATTATTGAAGAAAATGGAAGACTTAATCCATTGACGGTCCCACAAGTACACCTATTATATACATATACGGTGGAAACATAGTAAAAAAAAATTAGTTTATGACGTAGTGGAATAGGACATGGGGTCCACTATACTTCACTGCACCCATGTGACCACAATTCAATTTAAGTTATACTCCAAGAATAAAGAGTTTTCTTTTTAATATAACTTTGTTGTTAGTGGGTCCACAATTCAATTCATCAGCAAAGTTAATGAGATTGCGGGATTCATTATTCAATATGATCTCATTTCAACAAAGTCAGTAAGCAGTTATAAAGGAATGGGTCTACTATCTAATATGTCTTCATTCATCAACATTAATAAGCATCAGGCTTCCAACAACGCACCAGCATATATATTTGGGTCACTATCTTTATGGTTATAGGAAAGTACCATGACCTCCTCGGCATGAGAGCATGAAAGTGGTTATCACCAAAATTATCGTCTAACGTGAGTAGCAATCTTATTTTTTAGGTAAGTAAAAAAAACATATCGGGCAGAAGCAAGAATCATACTTGAAGCATTACTCCAACAATAAGCAGATCATGCACACACACAAAAAAACACAGCTTGGGGGCGTTAGAGTACAACCATGAACAAGATCCATAAACACTCTTCTTAACCCACCAACAAATCGGGGATTAAGAGGGGGTGATGTTTGGACCATATATAAAAGTGGGCTAAGTAATTGTTCAACACGATAATCTTAGTTCAATTGGGCTTTGGATTAAGGTTTAAGTCCATGAAGGGTTAGCATCCCAGTATGCTAGTACAAAAATTGATCAGACACAATGTATTTGGAGGAAAATTGATTCTGGGTGCAAAATAGACCAAATACACATTCAAATTTATGATAAGAACGAATCTGATTGTTTATTAATCCAGATTCATAGTTAAAATCTTGTTATTCTTAAAGATAGGAATGAACCTAGACAGTATTCAATCAAGGTACATTGATATTATCATGGTATAAAATAATTAATTAAATTATTCTTAAAGATAGGAATGAACCTGGTCAACATTCGTACATTGATACTATCCTGATAAATAATATTAATTAGATTATCCTTAGAATAAGGATGAATCTAAAAAGGAACATGTCTAGGTACATAGTCAAGATGAATCTAGACAGGTACTTGATTGGGTGTATACCCTCTACAACCTATAAATAGAAAGAATTTGAACTGCAAACTTACACATTTTCTAATCCTTTTCTCTCAACAAAACGGAGTGTCCTTGCAAGTACCCCTCCCACTTTCATTTTAACAATTCTTAGAGAGCCAAAGTTATTGAAGAGTTGATTCATCCAGTAGCTGAAATCTCCTTATCCATCAGAAACGTATCTTGAGGAATACTTTTGAATCATCTAACAATCCTTATTTAATTTATCCGTGGGGTACAAATCTTAATTCATCTAGCGTCTAGAATTTTATTTTTAAATACAAATCTCGAGGAGTATTGTAGGAATATTTTTGCTACAACAACTTTCAAAGCATTCTTCTGCAAACTTATAATTATATGATCTCTATCTTTTTCTCTGCTTCCCTCCCTAAGACCATCCCTAACCTATCTCATGTGACTAAAAAGTCTTCGAACGGCCAATATCTTGGTTTAGGCGAAGAATATTCGTGCTCAACCTCTCGAAACTCACATTCAAACCCTAAACTCCCTTCTTCTCTCATTTCACTGATTTTAGGTAATTGACTATACATATATACAAGTTATCTCTTCAAATATTAGAGAGAATAACAAGATAATTACAACATTTAACAAATTTAAACATGTTAATATCGATTGTAAAGATAAACATCTACAATGGAGAAATAATTAAAAACAAGACATAAGATCTTTGTTATCGAGTAAACCAATAGTAAAACCCCAGGAGTTGTTCCTTAATTAATATCCATCAAATAAAGATACTACACATTACTTCATCTACTTGATGCAATCCACAAGGAATCCTAACCCAATTACCCTGTTTTAGTGATATCCATGCGCTACAACCTTTTCGATCCCACGCATATGAATTGCCATATGCTCGTTCTTCGGTACCTAGGCGTTGTTCCCTGTCCATCAAGAACTTAATTACATTGGTATCCAAGTGTTCCAATTTCGTCCAACCAAAATCTGGGTAAGTGGTAAAATATCTTAATGTTAGCTACATAAGTATCGAACCTATAAAAATCACTTCATGTAATGACATATACCTTCTTCTTTTACTACTTTCATAAGAAAAAAGAACCCTTTGAGTTGGTAAGAGTGCATTTTTTACCTTCTCAGGCACAATGAAGAGCAACATAACCACAAAATCTACATTGACTATAAATGGTCGATGGATTTGAGTTGGAACCCTCAATTTTTGAATAAGTGTATAATAAATTGTAGGTGCAGGTGATGGTGAATTTGTGTATGAGAAGTTGCAGGTGATGGTGGAAACAAATATGAGTGAAGACGTTGCTTTTATAACTGAATGGCCAACATTCAAAATTCTTAAAAATTTAAAAAATAGGATGTTGGATCTGTTGAATTAGGCCCGTAAAAATAAATGTTAGGCATATGATTTCTTAAGTGACTCACGAGCTAATGGAAACGTTAACGACGTCAAATAATCTGATTTTTTTTAATAATTACTAAACATAAGTCAAAACCTAACAAAGTCAACGTGAGTCAACATGATTTTTAAGTACCAACTAATCAGTTGGACGAAACTAGAAAAATGCTAGATCAAACACTACATTTGAATAAAACCTGAGTATCAAATATCAAATAACCCTAACCAAATTCCAATGAAAATCACAAAGCTCATGATTGACTGGTGGATGTGATTGAGGACCGATAACCCCACAAAATGCATGAACTTTTGTGGCATCCTTGACATGTACTTGCCGTTAGCTTCTGATAGGATGTTTAAAAACCATAAATAGAAGTTAATATCCAAAAATCAAAAACAAAAAAAATTTACTTCATAAAAAGTTAACTTTTTTTACTCTTAAAAGTCACTTTGAAATATTGTTCCAAACTAACTATAAAAAGTAACTCTTTAAAAGGTGTCTAAAAATCTTTGTTAGAGATGCTAATGGGTACTCGATTATCCGAAACCGGTTGATTCGGGTCTTGTTCAAAATATTAAAACTGAACCCATTAACAATTTAGATATCCAACAGGTATACCCAATTTAGACTTAAAATCTTCTTGGGCTCGGTCGAGTACCTGTTATTAGAGGTGTACATGGTGCAGTTTTGGATGAAACGAAAAACCAAAACCAAGGGTAACGGTTTATAAATTTCTGAAGCCGTACCCAACCATTTCATAAATGGTCTGGTACAAAACCAAAGTCAAAAACCATTGGTCTTTCAAAAATAAAAATAATATTCACAATAATCGTCCATAATTCATGCCTCGTACACGGTTAAAAAAGTCTTTTTTTGTGTACACTTCTTAATGAGTATCTACGATATTCCATTAATGTTATCATTTGTAAACAAACAATTGAAGGATGAAATGATTTTTGTTTATAGAGTGTGAAGTTGATTTTGATTGACTAAATTTAATATTATCTTATTTGAGAATATGCTTTCAAAATACAACTAATAAAATGAAATGGCTAAATTAAAAAACAAAGAGAAAAGGGTGAAATTAATTAGGTTAGACCATACTCTAATGGTCATAAATGAAAGAGTTTAATGATTAATTTTAACGGTTTCACCAATGGTTTTTTGATGAGGTGTCAACTTACAAATAATTTTCCCTACTTCTTTTTTCATTAGCAAGTAGAATATTGACAAATATATCCGGTCCCAAGGGAGGTTTTAGCAAAAACTGTTATTAAAGTACTCTTAGCAAGATTATGATGATCAAAAATTCTGAAACTTGTAAAGTTGTATGAAAAATATGAGATGAAATTGATCAAGGATCCATTCTCGGCCATGAAACATGAGTCAAATCGATATAGTTATGTTCTTCATATTATGACGTTACTAACGACCCTAGAATAATTAGTACGCTCAACTATTCTGTAATCTCCTAAATTTACCAGACATAGAAGTGCTCAACTATCGGGTTCTACTTATTAGAGCTACCTAGAAATACGCTCTCTAGATATGACTCGATCAAGTGCTTAATTTTATAGGATAAGTTACTACTAGCTACAAATTCATACGCTCAAGTCGTCTACGAGTGTCAATCTCTATATATGTGTATTTAACAAAATCTTATCATCAATATCCATATATTGTTACTTTTGTTTAGATTTTATAGACAATTACGGGTCGAAGAAATCCAAAACTAACAATAGAATTATGAATTAATAATTTAATTTTAAACTTAAACAATTATTTATATTAGCAAAATAAAGATTAAACAATAACATAAATAATTGCGAGAAAACAAACTATTCCACATCAATTATAAGTTCATGTTTCGGGCGTCCAAATCACCCCGATCAATAATAATTTAGCTATTCATGTTCTAACAGTAAAACCAAGGCTTAAACAATTTTTGAAGGAAAAGAGAAAAGTTGAGTTTTAAACCAAAAGCAACAGAACAAGTTTGCTGCGGGAAGTAGTCAAAAACTGGCGAAACATTAACTTCTGAATTCCAAGTTCTCTGGAGACTTTTGTGGAACAGTTCACAGGCGTCTTTTTGTTGTAGAAGATGTAGGGTTTCTGCTGTTTTTCTGACCCCTTTTATAGCTCATTCCCTACAACTCTTAACTGAAAACTCGAATTGGGTAAGTATCCGAGTTTCCTAAACCATCCACGACTCTAAATCATCATTAATCTAAACCATTCATCCCACAAGACAACGGCTACAGCTCCAATTTCTCGCTGTTTTCTTGCCGTGAAACTCTTTCAAAATATTTCCTAATCTCGTGATGATACTTATGAATTTGAACTTCCAAAAACTAACTCTCAATCTTCCGGAAATAGAACACATGATTTATGGCAGCAATATCACTTATGCCACTGATTTTTAGACAAGAAACCTCACCAAAATCAGTTCCTAATCGAACCCAATTCATCCCCAAAACTCTGCCACCGAACCATGGAAACCATTCAATCTTCACTTCCTTTTTCCTGCCTGAACTCGACCCATATCACCACAACTCGAGTCACTCTTTTCCTCATTTTCTTGTCTTCTGAGATCAGCCAAAAACCCTTGACAAACACCCATAAGAACCATGGATGCAACACTTCTTTGCTATTTTTCAGTGCTTGAAAACTTTAGCACAATCTCATCCAACTTGAACCCAAATTAGCCTGCAATTTGAGCTAAAACGTCCATCGCAGACTCGAGCCATTGATTAACCCAAATACCCAACAAAATCTATGGCATCAACACACCTATTTCGACTGATTTTTGGCTCAAAAACATGACATATATCATCACCAAATCGAGCACAAGAACTGGTCCTTGCTGCTGTTAGAAATTCTCTTCAAACCATCATTGCAGTCCATGATTCAGCTGCAACAACACTTGGTAAATTCGTATAGAAGCTACAGCAGTAGAATTCCACTTCCCTGTTTTGTAGTCAAATAATAGCAAGACCAAAAACTCTTATTTTTACTACCAACTCCATTTCTCTCTCAAACCTAATCTTCTTTTCCTTCACCAGCACATATGTGCATAACTCGAGGTGAAATCCACTAGGTAGTTAGTCCCTTCCCCTTTTTCTTCCAGCAGCCTGAATTATTAAGCCCACGACATAACCTCATGGGTCCAGCAGCTACGGTTACATTAAGGCACCGGTCTGATTTTCTCTCGGTTCGTTCCGTTTGAAGAAAGGAAGGATCCCAAAGAACCAAGCATTCAAAAGTAGAATATACGACTCAGAAACCGAACCGAAACCGGCCAAGCCGGTTTTTTTAAAACCTTATCAAAATCAAACCATTGACCGTCGGTTTGGTTTGTATTCGGTTCCATTCGATTTCGATTTTTATCAGTCGGTTTCGGTTAGCCGGCGGGTTGTGTCAGTTTCATGAAACTGACAGTACAAATTTCAGAAAAAATAAAAAAAACAGACATTTTTACATTCATTCTTCATAAAATTCCTTCAGACATTTAAGCAATTGAAACAACATAAAATTCATGCATACTTGGAACACAAACAGAGTTACAGAACACATCCAAAAAATCCACAATTGTCTGCACACAATCTATTTTAACTTAAGCAATTGAATTGTTGTTGCATGTTACTGTTGTTGCTGTTGCGTGTTGTTGTTGTTGTTGTTGCTGACTTGCTGTTGCCTGTTGTTGTTGTTGTTGTTGTTGCTGTTGCCTGTTGTTGTTGTTGCTGTTGCTGACTTTCTGTTGATGTTGTCATCTAACTCTGGGCCTGGCATTCAATCAGACATAAATATGCTTGAATGAAAGACAAAAAAATCTAATAATGGTAGCCTGGTAGGAACCAAGGTCAATACAACAATGGCTACAGAAATATTCAATCACAGACATAAATATTCAATTGAAGATCACGGATTTCAGATTCTTAACGCCATCAAACTCAGAACTAAATGAAGATCGAAGTATATATAAAGGCTCGATGACCACACATTGTTAACCAATCTAAATCTTCAGCTGCAAGAATACTACCCATTCTAGCACTTGTACATGTTAATCACCTCTCACAATCATAGTTATCTCCGGTGACCAAGTGCATTATAAAATTTGTCACTAGTTTGTACTCACAACATGCAAATCATCACACAAAACAAAATTGTCCCAACCACCATCAACAATATACTAGTTTAATATAAAGATTTCACAAGCAATCAACCATTAAAGACTAGATTTGCTACTACTTGACTGAAAGGAAAAGTGGAAAACACACTCGACTAGACCTAAACTGAGTGAAGTTACAGAACTAATACAATCAAAACAGTACATAAATTTATCCTTAGGGACACATTTGGAATGAAACCATTGAAATCCTAAATTCAGCACACCCATTAAAAGTTGAAAGAAACCAAGAAAAAGTACTTACTACTGCTGCAAACCCTAATTTTTAAATTCTAAGTTAGAGAAACAAGTACTTACTACTGCCTCTGGTGTTAATTGAGATTCAACTGGCATATGTAAGTGATCCATTACTACAGGTATGAACAGGAATACAGGATGGATGCAATGGAGAAAAAGAAGAAGGTGGGAGGCTGGAGGCAGCGGAGCAAAGAAGAGAGGCGGAAAGGCGGAGACTGTTGTAGCCTGTAAGTCGAAGTGACGAAGAAGGGAAAATATGATTTAGGTTTAGGTTATGTGTATATATATTAGGTGTTTGAAGGGTTCTCATTTAATCTATCAAGTATAATAAAAACTATATCAATGGTCTATACTATTCGGTTTTCCATGGCATAACGGTTCGGTTTTTGGTCAAACCAAAACCAAAATCGTGACTATCGGTTCCCAAGTTTTTTTCCAAAACCGTTCTATTAACAAACGGTTCGGTTTGGTTCGGGCCGGTTTTAACGGAAACCCGTTACCATGTACAACCCTAGGAACCACGTAAGAGGGTCATTCTTGTTTCATTTACTTGTTTCCAAGGCGTACACTTGTATCTTAGCTAGTTCTGTGTTAGTGTGTGATATGGTTGTAGAGAATTAGTAAAACATCATTCCCTGACATCATATACTAAGAGAATCAAAATTTTCTTTAGATCCACCAGCACCACTCCAAATTTTAATTAACCATTTGTTGACATTAGCTTTAAACTCGTATGGGGATGCAATCTATTTCACCGTTTTTTTTTATTCCGTTTTGTAAAATCAAGCCATTGTACCTAAAAATATAAAAATAAGTTGTAATATACAAAATTTACAAGAAACAATTTAAGATGAAAATGGAATAGAAGGATATTTTGTTTTATCCCACATCAAAACTCTTTCGAGAAATTATTTTGTCATGGAAAACCTTGGTATTTTCCTTGTAACTGCATGATTATCATATGTATCATTGCGTATCTCTTATAACTCATTAAGTTTAAGTTTCTATGTTCACCAGCTGCATCTAAGTCCGTATTACATACCTTGATAACCCAATAAGCTTTTGTGTTCAAGCTCGACGGGAAGATGATAAGGTTTGCCGTATACCAACCTAAAGGAGACATACCGATAGGTGCCTTATTAGCTTTCATGTATGCCCATAACACATCATTGAGTCACAAACTTCAATCCTTAATTGTAATATATTCACCGTATTTTTTATAATGGACTTAATCTCCCGATTGTAAATTCCAGCTTGTCCACATGTTTACGGATGATATGGTGTGCCAACCTTATGAGAAACGTTATTATTCTTTCCATAAAAAAGCATGAAAGGATCTCTTGAAGTTGGTACCTCCGTCACTAATCACCGTTCGAGGTGTACCAAATTTGGAAAATATATGTACCTTCATAAATTCACAAACAACTTGAGAATCATTAACGGGTGACTTTAGCTTCCACCCACTTAGAAACATAATCTACAACAAGAAGTATATATTATTTTTTATAGGAATTCACAAAAGGCCCCATAAATAATATCTCTACAACGAGAATTGGTGTTTGCGACATTTGATTTCTAGCACCTAGATTGTCATTCCTTTGATACCAATCACAAGCCTTGCAAAATAAATAAGCATCTTCAAACAAAGTGGGTCAATAAAAACCACTCTTAAGGACTTTGAGAGTTGTTCTCTTGGACCCAAAATGACCACCACAAGCATACATATGACAAAAATTCAGTATAGATTGAAACTCAGAGTCTAGTACACACCTTCAGATTATTTGGTCAGAGAAATAATTCTAAATAAGGTTCATTTCAAATGTATTGCTTCGCTACCTTCTTGAGCTTGTATGTCTGAAAAATATACATAATATTAGGTACTTGTCCCATCATCAAGTAATTCACGATATTTGCATACCATGGGACTGCACTATTTACCAAATAGAGATGAACATCTGGAAACTATCTTGCAAAAGAATCATTTCCTCATAAATTTCTAATCTACTAAGATGGTCGTCTACAGTATTCTCACTACCCCTCTTGTCCTTAATATGAAGGTTGAGCTTAGCATCTTTCTTTGTTAACAAGTACCAAAGTGCAGTGTGATCGTAGAAAACAATCACTTCTGTACCTACTAAGTAAGATCTGAATTTTTTAAATGCAAATACAGTGACCAAAAGTTCATTTTCAGTAGTTGAGTAGTTGATTTGTGCTCCATTCAAAGTTCTAGAAGCATAATAATGGCATGCAAAACTTTACCATCTCGTTGTCCCAATATAGATCCAACTGCATAGTTACCAGCATCACATATTAACTCAAAGGGTTTGCTCTACTCCAGCGTTTTAATGATTTGTTGTGTACTCAACAACTCATTCAAACAGTTAAATGCCTTATTGCAATCCACGTTAAAATCAAAGGAAACCTTGATCTGCAAAAGTCTACCCATGGGCATTTGTAATCTTGGAGAAATCATTGATAAACCTCCGGTAATAACCTGCATGACCAAGAAATGAGCGAAGCTGCCTCACATTTGTGGGGTATCGTAAATTTTTAATCAAATCAATTTTAGCTTTGTCTACTTTTAAACCTTTATAAAAAACAATATGGCCTAACGCAATACCTTGATTTACCATAAAGTGACAATTTTTCCAATTAAACACTAGATTAGTTTCTACGCATGTTTTCAATATAAGTGTAAGGTTATCTAAGCACTTGTCAAAAGAATCATCGTACACAATAAAATCATCCATAAAAACTTCTATGGTGCTTTCCACATAATCTGAAAATATACTTACATACATCGTTGAAAAGTGGCCGGAGCATTGCACAAACCGAATAGCATGCGTCGATAGGCAAACGTGTTGAACAAGTAAAAGTTGTCTTCTGTTGAATTTCTAGAGCTATTATAATTTAATTATAACCTGAAAAACCATTGAGAAAGCAATAGTGAGAGTGTCCAGCCAATATCTCAAACATTTGATCAATGAATGGTTAGGGAAAATGGTCATTTCGATTGGAAGAATTTAGCTTTCTATAGTCAATGCAAATTCTCCAACCGGTCTGAATTCTAGTTGGAACCAAGTCATTATCTTTACTTTTCACCATCATGACACCAGACTTCTTTGGAGCAACTTGAATCGGGCTTACACGTTTGCTATCAAATATGGGATAAATCGCCTCCACTTGTAACAACTTCAGGATCTCCTTCTTGACTAGTTCCATCATGGGGGTCCAAACGACGTTGTGCTTCTCTAGTTGGTTTTGAACCCTCCTCAAGGAGTATTTGATGCATACACATAGAAGGACTGATTCCTTTGATATCTACAATTGTCCACCCTATGATAGTCTTATATTCTCTTAGCACCCCAAGAAGCTTTTCTTCTTGTACCATGGTAAGACCTTTTGCAATGATCACCGATAACTCTTCCTTATCACTTAAATATACGTATTCAATGTGATCTGGAAAATGTTTTAGTTCAACTGCGGGTGCCTGCTGAAAATCAAGATCATGGGGTTTCGGCCTTATCGGAGGTTTTTATAAAACCTCTTAAATCAAAACCAAACCAAAATCAACGGTTTTCAAAAAAATTAAAACCACACCAAATTGTTGGATATATGGTACATTTCGATTTAGACTCGAACGATTTAATAAGGTAGGATTTACGATTTATACTTTATTATGTACAACTCTATTTATTATTCATTCCTTTATTAATCTTTTTAGTAAAATTCAAAGCGTTTGTCTACTGTTAATTTTAACTTTTCTTCTTTTTTTCTTCTTCTTTTCCATTTTTTACTTACATTTAATCTTTATTGAAAATATTAACAAAAAATTAATAGTAAATACTTATAAAACAACTTGAATTTGGAAATAAACCAAAAAAATAAATCAAATCGTCATAAAAATTTTTAATAGTTTTTTTTAATAAATGCACAACGAATGTCCAAGATTTTTATCTTTATAAAAAATTTAGGAATCGGATCGAAGCCGTTAGAGATTTTACGGGCTTTGATAATTGGTTCCGGTTCCAATAATACCCTGATAAAACCAGACTATTGACAGCCCTGCTAAATAAAACGTTTTTATACCAGAAGGAAAGAGAAACACACAATATAGATAATATCTCTAGCACTATAGCCGTTACCCACTACGTATATTTGAAATGACTGACTTAATACAGATACTACGTTAGAATCTGTGCCTTCCAAGTTATGACCAACCTTGCACGAATATTGATGATTAAAAAATAAAAATGAATATGGAAACTAGAACCAGGAATTCAAATCCTGGCTAGTTTGGGGCCTACGGAAATTATTTTGACTCTACCACTAAAAGATAAAATAGGGTCATTATTATCCAACTGTTTACGTCAACGCCTAATTTACCCCACAATTAAGTAGTAGTTTTTAAATCGTGCTAGTTGTGAAATCAACTAGTGTTAACTAATCATCAAAACTAAAAAAATCTAAAAAAAAATGATTTTTTTTGAAGATAATCAACCCAGAATCATAGGATACGAAGGATAACGTATGCCGATTCTGGGTTGGTGTTCTTCGTGATTGAAGAACACAAGAATCGATGGATTTTCCATTTACAAAGGACGATTCCAACAATCGTTATATGTGAGTGTTATTATAAAACGATTCCAGGACACTTTCATAAATGACAAATTTCATTCATAGTCTAGGATATTAGCGCATTGTATTACATAGTTTAGGATATTAGCACATTTCGCTACATGGTCTAGTACGCGTATTCTTGAAGCACGCACATTAATACATCGTTAATGAACTTCCGAGCATGTTGGTTCAACACGACGTATTCCCTCGCGTGCATGAACATCCTTTCCCAGTTTCGAATTCGTCATAGGCTATGAAATCGTTCGACCTGAAATTAAATCGATTACAAGTTAGTATACGAATATCAAACGGTAAGAGAGGGATAAACATGCCGAACTACTCACTTTCTCGCTATTAGAAGCTTGAGGATGATGCTCATGAACCATTCTTCTAATTTTACGGAACTCTCGTATTTTGTTTTTTATGATGTAGAATCTAGACGCTAGGTCTCTCCATTTGCGATGATTAGGGTTCTCGGTGCGGTTAAAAGAATTCTTTGACTCTCTTCCAAAATATTGAATAAATTTCGAACGGACGTTCACAAAAAACGGGAATGAACGACTTGATGAGCTCCAAATCTTCATCTGCTTCCCATTCTATTTCCCCAGTTCTATTTGAGTTGTGGATGAGATGAGAGTGAGTAGAAGTTGTAAGTTTGGGGCAAGTTGTGCCAGGGATAGAGGTCCTTGTTATATAGAGGAAGTCCCAATGACTATTTTTTTCAAAAAACACAAAATTTGGGTGAAATATTCTGCAAGAATTTCTTTATGTAAGTACACGTCGAACGATTCTAGGCTATTGAAAGTGTCAAAAGCTAGGCTTGCTGTAATCGTTATATACATAGCTCTACATTAAACGATTCTAATAAAAAAACAACGACAAGAATTGGAATGTGATTAAACTATAGAATCATTCGATATGGTTGTCCATGTCGAACGTTTCTATCGTCAAAAAGCAACAAAAAATTTTGTTTTTCCTCCACTTAGAATAGTTCTTTATAGATGCTAACATCGAACGATTCTATGCTAAAAAACCAAATGAAATATTGGAATTTCCTTTACTTAGAATCGTTATATATGGATGCCCACATCGAACGATTATATCATCAAAAAACAATAAAAAGTTTGATTTTTTTTTTCTGCCTAGAATCGTTCGATATGAACGTTGATATCAACCGATTCTGAATATATGGAAAAAGTTATGGATTTCCTGTTCAGAATCGTTTGATAGGTTTTTCCACGTCGAACGATTCTGGCAATAAAAATATCCAGAATTCCAATGATAAATTGGAACAAATTGTAGTTCTTTTGTCGCGTCTTAGCATACATAACAATTTTAAAACCAAATAAATCCGTTCTTTCATAAACTAATAAATCTAATTATCCATATGTTTAAATTCGAATGACAAAGATAGATTAAATACATAATTATCCAAAGAGAAGACCCATTAGTTTGAAAAAAAAATTCATTCAACCACATCACCGCCTTTCCCACGACCACGACCACCTCGACCTCGTTCGGGAAGTCCTTGTACACTGTTTGATTCACCCCGAGCAGCCTTTCTCACTCTTGTTTTTTTTGTTGGCGCCGGATCCGCTGCCTCCCCAAACCTAGCATCAGCTTGTTCATCCTCCAGAGCCTGGTATTCTTCAATCTTCGCCTGATTTTCCAAAACATGTTCTCCTCTCCCGGTACACATTTTTGCCTGGTTGATCTTGTACGTGATTCGTCTTTTATGTTTTCATTTCAAACAACAAACAAGTTACAGTTCATGCTAAACCCTCTTAAAATACCATAAGAGACCACAACACGTACCAGAACATCGAGAGATCTATCCCGGTCTTTGATGAAGGGCCTCTAGTCTATTCGTATCACACGAGTGTGAGAAACATTAAGCTACCACCGCATATATTCCGGGATGACTTCAACATCGAAGTCAGCAGGCCTACCCATTCCGCATACATTGGCCGACCTATTCTCCCAAATAGTTTGAGTTGGTAAAGGACTATGGACAACCTCAATATCGTTATCAAGGGAACTATATTTTTCCTTGTTAAATTTTAATTTGACTGCATCAGGGATCTTCTGCACAACACCTGATAGACACATTTTATTGTCTAATTTGCACCTTAATTTCTAGTGAGTTAGTATTCGATTTTGTGTCTATTACGTGTTTTTATGCTTTTGTAGGTACATTAGAAGAATAAAGATTTGTGGAAAAATTGGCTCAAAAAGTGTTCAAAGCACCCGGAAATATGGATCAAGGCACCCACACTTTGGATTGGGGCACCCTTGGATCGGGATGAGCTGGATCGGACCAACTCAGCGGGTCAACTCGGCCCAGTCAACTCGGTCAA
>JAJJMC010020972.1:5440823-5484608 GCA_023531435.1 Papaver californicum | reverse complement strand
CCATATTTTCTAAAAATCATCTCTAGTGTATTTTCCTGATTTTTATTAGTTTAGGTTAAGTCCAATATTTTCTAAAATCATTACCTTCACAAGTTCGAGAATCGAACCTCTTTTTACCACTATATAAAGTTACATCAACACCACATTGTCTAGCCACTCTTGTAGGGTTGTACATTACATAGCCTCTGGGGTGAAAAAGAGGTCCATGGTAAAGTTGTTCTGAGCACCCAACCATATTTCCGTCCGCAAATACTTTCTTGTAAGGGTTAAAGACAACATCCGTCGTCGTCAAGTTGTCCACTCGCCACCTCATCTCAAGGAGGTCCTTCTCCTGATTATTCGTATTGCCATTGAAGGAGTATTTGCTTCCAAAAAATTCTTCATCCCAATTCTAGTTCTCACCGACCCTCTTATCAAACTCTGGGTTAAAGACAACATTCGTCGTCGTCAAGTTTTCCGCTCGCTACCTCAGCTCAAGGAGGTCCTTCTCCTGATTCTTCGTCTTGCTATTGAAGGATTATTTGCTTCCAAAAAATTCTTCATCCCAATTCCCGTTCTCAACATCCCTCTTATCAAACTCTGGGAAGTGAAAGTATATCCACACCTACATCATCGTAGGAATAAAAGTGAGAATAGGAATAATAAGACAAAATTTTAACTTCAATACTACACCCCTTGAATTACCTGGAGAAGAGATACATTCCCTCCAATTTGTGTCATGTCTACCCTAGTGCACTTTCTCATCTCGTTCAACAAGTATGCAAGGTAAGCAGTGCCCTAAGAGTATTCGTTGACTTTGTCCAATGGTTGAACTAACTGGATGTAGTTGGCATTCACCCGAAATACCGGAAACATCAGAGAATATATGTTGTGGCGGTAGCAGTGACACGATGCGGGGTCAGCTGACACTCTTATGAAGATCCATTATTCACGAGAAATTATCCCTAAGGTGGTTGGGGTGGAAAATTCTCTTCCTTTTCTCTTTCACCACTATCATTTCCGTCGTGGTCTTGTCCGCATCCCAACCAAAGACCTCATAGGTGAACTTGTAGATGTCCTTCCAATCTACCTCATTTCGGTACTTGGGCCCCCTCACGGCTTTGCCTCCAATGCTGAGACCCGTGATAACTGCAAATCGTTTGGGGTTATTGTCATTTCCCCAAACGGAAGATGAAGAGTATCCGTCTCCGTGTAATATCTCTCGAGGAAGGCATAAACAAGGGGCTTGTCATACCAAACCTTGTAGTTATTCACTCCATACATCAACCTTGTTTCTTCGATGATCCGTTTGACTTCCGGTGTTTTTCCATCCAGAGGCCATAACTCCATTTTGCTGATGAAGATTGATGTTTTGGAAGACACACGACATCGGTGTGATCCTAAATGACAAATGATGACAAATTAGAAAGTGCATTAAGCTTAAATAAAGGTAGACGATATAGACAACAAGGTTGAGATACTTACCATGGTTGCACAAATCCTAGCTTCCCAACTAGGCTCGTATCCCCATAAAAATTATCCTCCGTCACCCAGTAACCCATGAATGGGATCATCAGGACCGCGACTTAAAAACATCGAAGCCGTTAGCAAGTATGCTCCCTTCTTCTTCCTTCATGGTGTTGCATCTTTATCTCCTTCTTGTTCTTGTGGTGGTTCTTTTTATTGTCGCGGTGGTCCTCCATCTTATCGTTCTTCTCCTTCATGGCTTTCACTATCTTCCTTATCACTTTCCTCTTCACGTGGAACTCTATCAGATTCTATACCAGAAGAAGAAGAAGAGTCTTCTCTTTGGTGCTCCTCTTGGTTCATTGACGGAGACCGCTTTAGCTTTGCCCGCCGAACCCCTACGGTGTCTAGCCGTCAAGTTCTTACCGTCCTTTCGACGAGGTCCCAAACTCTCGGGAGAAGCAAAATCATGTTTTTTCTTAGATCTCTTTTCACCTTTCATAGCCTTTCCTTTATCCCTAAAGAGTACGACAACATACAATAATCAACTTTATGAATTCCAACACTAGAATCGGCCAACACAATACACACGTATCCAACGATTCATAGCACTATAATTCTAGAACCGTTATGTGTTGGTTTTCGTATCCAACGATTCTAGGCTAAAAATCCAAAAAAACTGTTGAGTTTTCTTGACAAAAAATCGTTGGATAGGGATGTCCACATCCAACGATTTTGATAAATGTTCAGCTGCTTCTCGACCGACAATCGCTTGATAGGAATGTCCACATCCAACGATTCTGAGAAATGTTCAGTTTCTTCTCAACCCAAAATCGTTCGATGTTCGTGTCCATATCCAACGATTCTGGGTCGATGTTTCATGACTTTTCAGTTGCACTGGAACCGTTCGACGGGGGCATGAACATCGAACGATTTTGGTTTTACAAAAAACCCGGAAATCAAAATTATCAATTTTTGAGTGTTTGCATGCGATTAAAACCTGATTTAGAGTGATGGAGGTGATAGAAAAGTACATGATTCGAGCCATTGTGTGTGAGAGAGTTTCTTCGTCTACCTCCTCTGTAGCCGTTTTCTTCTTCGGTTTATGTCGAATTGATTGTCCAATTCCTGGATCGCTTTCACTAGGTAAAGTTGCTCATTTAGTGTGGTGCTTGATTCTTCTTCTCATTTTATTATATAGAAAAAAATGATTAATCATTTTTTAAATCGTCGATTATCGACGATATTTTGATTTAAAATAAAAACAAAAGTGAAGAAGAAAAAAATAAGAATCGGTTGGTAAAATAAAATGAAAAATAAATTAAAATAATTAATATTAATAATCGAGTTTACTTTTAGTTTATAATTTTATGTTTTTATATATCCTCGTAAATCAAGAGAATACAAAACTAGTGATCCCATTCTCACACTTCCGCAAGACTCACAGTATTCATCTCCCCAATATCTAGCCATCTCTCTCGTTTTCGCCATCATGTCTGCTGTTAGAGAATTAGGTGATGATCGTGATCATGGATCTCATGAGGAAACAATAGAGATCAAAGCTCTTCTAAAGATGCTTGTTGAATCCCAAGCTAAACAAGCTGAGTCTCAAACTAAACTAGCTGAATCTCACTCAAAACTAGCGGAGACCCAAGCTAAACAATCAGAATTTCAGAATAAACAAGCAGAATCTTTTGCTAGACTAGCACAAACACAAGCAAACACTCATCAACAAATCATAGAGATTTTGAAAAGCACTAACGCTGCTGTTAACAATCATCAAAAACAACAAGGTATGCAGTTGACTTTTATCCCTACTTCAATTAATTTTATCCGATTGCCACAATAGTTCTTACTAATTTCGTGGTTTCTTGAGCTTGTTTGTGTTTGATTACTATTCCATTATATTGTTTTGATTAGTTAATAAATTTATAGTACTTGACATGGGGGCATTTTGTTATTGGAAGAACAGCGAGGAATAGCGTAAATGTGGATAAGGGATCCGAAGCCAATGAGGCTAAACAAAAGCAGCCTAAACTTGGTAGGCTATATATATTTGAAATTTGAAGTATCTGTATTTTGATAGTATTTAACAAACTAAAATTTACATGCTTTAGTGCTTGTTGTGTTAAGAAGATAGGGGTCTGCAGGCATGTTATGTTCCTGGTCCAAACGACCTACTATGCAAAGCAATAAAGGGCAATGAGTTGGAGAAGGCTAACGAGTATATTAAAAATAAAGCTGAAGTGATTAATCAAGGGATTGCACATGACTCATCTACAGCATTGCATATGGCTTTATACTGGAAGTTAGACATGGCGTTTGTAGAGGAAATTGTGAAACTCATGACACCGATAGCACTCGAATATAAGAAGACCAACGGTAATACAGCACTTCATATTGCGGTCAGGCGTGGAACCACTGAAGCTGTTGTGATGCTGGTAGATAAGAACTCCAACTTGACTCAGATACGTAATAATAACAGAGAGACACCACTCGAACTTGCTCTTCGTTATGTTACAGTTGGGCAGAAGGAGATTGTTGAGTATCTTTACTCCGTAACAAGAGATGTAGAGCCTAGTCCGTTCGCTGGTCATGATGGTGCTAGGTTATTATGCAAGGCAATTGATGCTAATTTCTATGGTGGGTGAGAAAATCAAACTAGTATTATCCTGCTGATTTCAGTCAGTAATGAATGGTTTCTGTCAATTGTAACTGCATTTTTTTTTTGTTTTGCAGATATAGCTTTGTGTCTTGTCAAACGGTTTCCGAAATTGATTACAGAGAAATCACTAGTACAAGACATGTGTGGATTAGAGTTGTTGGTTAGAAAACCTAGTGCATTTCGAAGTGGAACGAAGCTGACATGGTGGCAAGACAGCATCTATTCATGTATGTTAGTTATCAACCCAATTCTAAGCTGTTGGAAAAACACTAATTAGTTCTGTTAATTAAACTTTTCAAAATGCAAATACGGCTTGTTGGTATAGTAATTAAAGTGGAGATGAATTCTACATATGTCAAACAAGACGAACCACATACTTGTGAGTCCTCAGATTGCACCAAAAGAGATGAAGAGAACCCTTCGAAAAATTCAGAGATCAAAAAATCAGAGGAGAGCTCAAAAGTATCCTTAACTAGTGATAAAAGAATCCTCATGCCTTACTTAACACGAGGTATTTTTCTTTCCCTTGAATAACCCCATACATTCGATTGCCACTGCATCCATCTGAGCACGGTATCTAAGATTTCATTTTACATGATGATTTGGCTGTGTTTCTTATTTCAGTACCTTGTATTATAAGATTATGCAACCAAAAGTTGGTGCACGAACACGCATTTGTGTTGCTTAAGCAAATGGTTGTGGGAATTCGTAACACAAACACTTATAATGAGATAAGATTATTTTTTCGAAATAATCCCAACATCATGAAGGTAGCTATAGAGAATGGAATCATGGAATTTGTAGTGGAGTGTCTGGAGCAGTTTGATGACATTATTTGGTTGAGGATATCGGGTCAAAGAATGATAGAAATGGCCATTGCAGAACGGAATTTAAAGGTAATGAGTTTCATATACAATCGTGGTTACAGTCATGAAGACAAGATTAGTCTGGTTTCTACAACAGATTATGACCATAACACCATCTTGCATTACGCTGCTAAGTTAGCGCCTGCTGCCAAACTCAATAAGGTTTCCGGTGTGGCCCTACAGATGCAACGAGAATTGCAGTGGTTTAAGGTATGGGTAATAGCTTCATATGCCATCTAAATATATAACAAAAACTTTCGATTAATTAAGTAATCTTGATTTTATTATGGTATAGGAGAAAAAACTACACTGTGTGTCAATAATTTAATACTACTTGCTAACTCCCCAAACTTCCCATGTTTTTTCTTTTTTGTTTTGAAAAATGGCAAGATATATTCAGACCTGTTATTGGTATTAAGATTTCGTAAGATCAGAGCCAGACAAAGAAACCTTGCAGAAGCCAGCCACAATGCATGTTATGCTGTTACTGTACTGAAACCTTAACGAGGACTTTCCAGTTAGTAAGCAAATAATCCAAATAGTACCTTTCAAATAAATAAGTTGTTTAATTACTACCAATAGAAGATCTATTGAACGACTGATTGCACCTTGTTGTTGAAAACTCTATCATTATGTTCTAGCCATAGCAAAAGATCAATTTACCTTTTGCAATTTTATTTCATACAGGGGGTGGAAAGTATGATGCCGGAAAATGACAAGTTCAAGAAAAATAGAAAAGGTTATACAGCTCAATCTATATTTACAGAAGAACACAAACAACTGGTTAAAGAAGGAGAGGTTTGGATGAAGGATACATCCGGATCGTGCATGATAGTCACCGCTCTTATCGCTACAGTTGCATTTGCAGCTGCTTTTACTGTTCCAGGAGGTAATATCAGTGACAGTAATAGCAGTATGAACGGCAGCCCAGTTTTCTTGGGAAGGACTTCATTTACAGTGTTCCTGGTAGCAGATGCTTTAGCTTTATTTGCTTCTATCACCTCAGTACTGATGTTTTTAGCTATATATACCTCCCGATATGCTGAGATAGATTTTCTCGAGTCTCTGCCACAAAAGTTAATCATTGGTCTTGCGACACTCTTTATATCTATGGCGGCAATTATGGCAACTTTTTGTGCATCATTGTTTATCGTGGTTGGAGAAACGTTTCCGCAGCGTCTAATACCTGTAGCATTGTTTGGTTGTGTTCCTATGATCTTGTTTGCATGGCTGCAATTACCATTGTTTTTTGAGATGATTCGTTCTACTTATTGGGGTAGCCTCTTTCAAAAACACATACATATCGTCGATCCTACAGCTGAGAACAACCACAACAACAACACGAAGAAAGAGAATATAGCAACCCAATTCAAAAAGTTTATTAGATGGTTTTGGTCTTAGTGACATAAAGTCTATCAGCCTTCCATACTTACATATTTATTGGTTGTTTAGTTAGTTGGAATGGAGGTGTAAACGACAGAATTATATTTTGCTCATTTCTGTGATTAATTGGTGCTAATTAACCAAGATACACTTTTTTAAT
Organism: Papaver californicum; assembly: GCA_023531435.1. Lineage (NCBI taxonomy): Eukaryota > Viridiplantae > Streptophyta > Magnoliopsida > Ranunculales > Papaveraceae > Papaver > Papaver californicum. Next base: position 5,478,088 of record JAJJMC010020972.1, on the reverse strand, counting down.
GCATAACATTGGATGCTTCAATGGAATTGCCTATTTTATTTTGTAAAAAGCAAGTAATTATATCGTTATACTTGGAATTTGTCAAATCTTTGCTATAAGAATTGAAAATCTTTACCAGTCTTTAAAATGTTCAAGCTCAATTGAACTTCACGAGTTAAAGCAAAAAAAGATAGTGCTGTAAATGATTCAGATCTTGGTGATGTAGTAAACTCAACGCGATCATTGGTCAGAAAGGTTTAACCTACGAGGGTGCAGGTCCTGACAAACAAGTTTTGTAACTTCCTCTATCTTGTTGCAATATCACTTTTTATCTTCCATATCCATGTATTTATAAACTGTCATATCATCATTTTTCATGCTAAACAGTATGTTTTGTGTACTGCACACTTGAATCATGCATTGATTAGGAGAATTGACAAGTTAACAAGCTTTTCTTTTCTCTGTGGTTAGTTCTTTCCTGCTACTACTTATTACAGTTTGTGATTCTACAGATGTAATTATGCCTTTTTAGTTAGCATGATGGCTTCTGAACCCAACGTAGCACTCACAAATTACCTATGTTATCATTCTTCAAGGAACTCAGACATGGTGTATTTTGATATAGAGCGCTTTATGAAAGACATTGAATCTGTAATGGGTAGGGTTGGCGGCCGTGAAGATGTTGAGCTTGAAGAAGGATCTTCTTTAGATATGGAGTTCGGTAAGTAAATATTTTAGCAGGATTCTTAAAATTTTTGTTGTCACTGACACCTGATTTGTGTGTAGTTTATTATTGCTAACGCTTGAGCAAAATGTTGAAAGGGGACTGTTTTTTCTTCATAGATTTTAGGATTTGAGTTTTGAACCACGTACTCAGTACCCAAATTTTACAAACTATTGATTGTTACGAAAACAATTGCAGATGGATCTTAACATGGGAGTGATCTTTCGGAAGATGAGGATAAAGGGAATACTTCTATGCGCACATACTCTGATCCTCATAAATGAGGTACTACATTACCACTCTGAAGAAAAGTTTTGTCCGTGCGAATGCACAACCATCTAAAAAAGATAAGGAGGTCTGTTTTTTGCCATCTTCCTATAGTTCAATTTGCTAATTTTAGTTGTGTGCCCATAAAAGTATTCCAAAGGACCAATTTTCTTCTTCGTGTACGAGCTTGTCGAATTTAGAGTTATAAGATCTGCAGAGTATTACATTAACGTCCGGATGTTCTGCTTTCATTGTACGATTCCACAGGACAATATTCAGTGCTACAACTTTAACAGCATACTAGTGTTCCACCTTGTTTCTATTGCATAGTGATTGCTGGCATCATCGTCGGCAACTGTGGAAATGGAAGTGGAAGACGAGGAGTACATAGTAGATGTGAACTTAGTGAAGAGCCTCCTTAATTCTCTCATCTCAATGAGGTTTTCCTGGACCTGCTTCCAACTTGTTAGGTCTCATGGGTCTTCAACTCCCTCAACCTGAAGATGATCCTACCACTCATGCTAGAAGCCAGAAGGATACATATGAAGTATGAACCCATCCACTTCTTATAACTAAACCAGAACCGGAACTCACAGGTTCTGTAGCCTTACGGTAAAAAACACTCTTACTCAGCTTTTGTACCCAAATTTATGTGAATGTAAAAACTCCAAAACAAAACTTAATTACTAGTATGTGCAAACCAAAATTGTGGCAAGCTTGTTGGCTTTCAACTGCTATTTAATCTTACTTGTATATTTGGCTTATTCTCAACATATTGATTTCGGGTTTCCGTTCTGTGCAATCCATTTATATTTGGAGGGAGTATCTGGGATGATTTCTCAATTTTTTTTTCCCAGCTATTATTTAATTGTCGATTCAAATTCAATACTCCGATAGCTTATTTGGATACAAAATTATTTTTAGATAATATTTAAAAAATTATTTTTTAATTTTTTAAAGTAAGAAAATTATAGTTTAATTTAGATATATAATTTTAAAATAACCGTTAGAATTAAAAATACTAACTTATTTTTATTTATAACTTCATAAATTGATTTTTGTTTATGGTATCTAGACACTTTACGAGTCTTAGGCTCTTAGCATGCTAGACCCCATTTCTGGCAGGGAAAAATAATAACGTGAGTCACTAGGGGAAGCGACTATTATAATCCGCGTAGCCGTGTAGGCATCCATATTGTCCTGAGAATTCTAGTTGGGTTTCCCGCTAAAGGCCCGTTTGCAGAAAAGTACACCGTTTTGAATTTCTACATTAAACAAAACGAGAAAGCTTACTTCGTACGCATCACCATGCACAAAAGAGTAGCAGAACCGCCACTTCGACAACCTTCATCTTCACACTCAACCACCACCACCACCACCACCGCAGCCATCTCTGAGGAGATTCTCAAACACAGTTTTCTACGCCATTTTTGATGATGATATACTGAAAAAACTAAAAGACCCTGAAATCGTTACAAGAAATGAGTATGGACAAGTTGCATCTTCATTATTTTCACTACATGTTGATATAATCTCTCCTTATGTTACTGATTACATTTGGAGACATGAACCATTCACTCTTTATCCCTCTACTACTGGTCTACCAAACCCTAACCTTGATAATATCCCTTGTTTACATGGAAACACTAGGTATGGTGGTCACTATGATGATGAGTGGTTTATTGTATTCCTTCTCACTGAAATTTCAAAGAAAATTCCTAATATTTAAATTAGGGTTTGGGATTCTTATGGTGAGTTTCTTCTCTTAGGATATATTTCACTGAAGCTCTATAAAATGGGTAAGAATAGAGTTTTTATTAGAGGTGGAGAAGTTATTTTGGTGCATAAAGATAGCATGCCTATGAAATCGTCATTAATTGCAAATTTATCGTTTCTTACTTTTTATGAGATTGAGGAACCAGCACCGTACTCTTTTAAATCTACTGTCGAAAGTAAGATTTCTGATTATCCTGAGAAGCTTAAGTTGAATGCTCATCAGATTCGGGTTCGGGTTCCAATTTCTATTGCAAAATTGTTGACACATGAACCTTGTTTGATTTCTTTGGCAATTGAGGGTTTTTGCAATAGAAATGATGTCGATTTGAGGAAGCTTAGTGAGAAGATGGATACATTTCTGAAGAGTAGTGAAGTTACTGATGAAGGTGTCAAGAAAGAATAGCTTGTTAGGATTTCTGTTAAGATGTCTAGAGCAATGTATGCAAAATTGGTTGATCAGGAAAATTTGGAAGCACCGAAATGTTATCCATTTCTTTCAAAAACTGATAGTTTAGTGTATGTGGAAACTGTATTGGGTATGAAACTTACTTATGGTTTCGAGATAATGTATCAACGAGTATTCGAGAAGGAGAAGGATGGGGGATTACTACTTTAGAAACTTTTAAGAAGTGTTTGAAGAAAAAGGGATATTTCAAAGGGCTTCCCTCTCAATCTGCTAAGTATCGCCTACTCGAACAAAAGGCACAACTATTCTACACAAACAGTTGTTAGTTCTCCAGGGCAAGGTATATTTTGTTATACAAGACTGTTATTTGTTGTCTATTGGTCTTTTTTCTCAATTAGTTGATCTGCAATCCTCCAATGTTGAATTGTTAATTGTTTTCTGCAATCAGTGGGTTACAAACCCAAAAGGTAGGCTCATAAGCATTAAATTTTGTGGATTCTTCTTTTCCCACTAGTACTCTTGTTCCATTGTTCGAATTTTGAGCGCTTTAGTGTTTGTCGACTTTATCTAGGTTTAGAGTTGTAAACAGTGTTCACTTCCTTTTCTTGTTACAGGGAAGTGATAAATGTACCAGTTAGTCGGGTCAATGAGATTCTTTTGTTGCCCCATTCTGTCGAAAAATTTAAGGGCCGTAACCTTCCTCCTTCAGATGATGATGCTTGGCTTTACCAGGAAGAGCAGGTTGAAGTTGGTCATATCAAGGAGAGAAGAAGACATTGAACATCTCGAGTCTCAGTCTAGTGAAGAAGGATCATCTTCTGAAAGTGATTTTCTTATTTTCCCTGTTTTCCATTATGGTCATTATAGCTCTTGTTTGCTCTTATATATATTTCTTTTGCACAAGATCTATAACAGGTAAACAGGGATCCCTTGTTGTTCCAAATTCACAAAATAGTTACTGCGTCTCTTTGAGCTTTGGTGGCTGAAGTTACTACAGTCTTTTAAGTGTTTTCCCTGTCTGCTGGTCGTCCTCTTATATGGACAGATCAAGAAAAATAAAAGAAATTTATTACAACTTTTTTATTACTGATATACATGATTGTATCCAAGTAGATATCCACTCTTTGATAGTGATTTTTCATACGATGACTTTACAGATCCGTTCAATGATCTTTACAATGCGGTAAAGAACTAAAGACCAGTGCTCCACATTCTACTGTGTTTCATCAGCTTTGCAATTCATTATTTGGTAATTATGACTACTGATAATTTTTCTCTAATGTCTCATCTTGTTTTCAATTGCAGTATTGGGATAATGAGATCCTCATGCTTGAGCTAATGGGAGTAGATCTCTCTAAAGATGGCGGCAAACGCAGAAAACCCCGCAAACATTAATAAACCTGGTGCACTGTAGTTCAGATGTTCAACACTTTAGCATGTTTAGTTTTGTTTTCTGGTCAAGCTGCATTTGACTGGGTTCGTATTCTATTAATGATGTGGGGGTCTTATCTGTTGAAGTTATATAACAGTCACTCTCGTTACAATCTTTTCTTAGATTGAAATACTGGAACAGTCTGATTTAAGTCACAGTCCAAAAATCACATTGTCAAAATGGGTAAAAAACTAAACCCTTTGTTCTCATACATCAAAGAATAATCAAAAGGAAACCCATTTATCTGATACTCTTTAGAGAAGGTTAGAGAAAGAAAGTAGAGAGAGATGGGTAGCAACAAAGGAAGAACAATTCTGGAGGTTGGAGCTGATGGAGTAGCTGTTAATACTATCATTCATCCACCTGCTAATCACTCTCTTTTGAAGGTATTATTCAATCTTGCTCTGAATTCTTCTTTTCAACTTTGTGCAATTTCAATTTCAGAGTGATTGAATGTTAGGGTTTTTCTGTGCCTGGGTCTGTCTTTATATTGGGTTCATTTGGTATCTGTTGATCTGATGTTTTAGGGGATTTTTTCTTCTCAGAAATTTAGATTGTATTCTAGCTCAAATTAAGGGAAAAGAAGACACCTTCATCAAGCTTGGGCATGTCATTCTTTAGAAACCCTAAATATAAATATCTAATAAGAACATAACTCCAGTTTTGTCCTCAATTTCTTTTGCTTTCTCCCAAGAATCTAGACACCACATTTTCTTCTTCTATATCTCTCCAACTTAGAAGCTAGAGAAGAGAGAGTTGAAGAAAAACTTGGTGTTTAGATTTCTCCGCGAATTACCATGGTGCGGATTGATACTTATTTTTTGCTGTTCTTTTGAATAAGATAATTACGATCGGGGTTATTTTGATTCTTGAATAAATTGGAGATATTGCATTCTTTTATATATAAGCACACGCCTTTTAATCATGTTTTATCGATTGCTACACTGTTGGTTGTTTTTAATGATTATCCTTAGTGGATAGAAAAAACATTATAAGTTGGACCTTGGTCTTCATATCATAAATTTGAATTTGAATCTAAATCTAAACTATTTATCTGTTTTTGTTGTGAAAATTTACGATTATATCTGTAATGCGTGTTGTATGGATGAAAATTTTAAGTGTAATTGGAGATCTGGTTAGAACTTGGACAAGAAAAAAATAGGTGTCTCACCTTTGAAATAGATTACCAAAATTCAGATTGAAGTTAATTGGGGGCAGAAAAATCTGCCAAATCAGCATTGTTACGTTGATTTCCGCTTGGTGTTAGGTTAGCGTGAGAAGATGGTTATTTTTGTTTGGTTTACTTTCGAAGTGGAATGATCACCAAAGAATTTGAGGCTTTCCTCTAAGTGAGTTGGGAGTTTGCTGCATTGATACTCAATACGGTCCAAAGTAGTTTTATTGGAGCCTATCTTCAATCCTTTCTATATTGCTTCTTGGATGTACGAAGGGATGCAGATAGACATTGCAGCGCATCATTCAGTAGTGTGGGCTACTTCAAACAGAATTTAATTCTGTTTGTATCTCTCTCATGTGTTTGTATACCGGTCTTGCAGCTAACTTCAAAAGTTCAGCTTGGCCATCCTGACAGTTCAGAGCATTCTGTCTGAACTGAACTAACGTCATCTCTTGGGAACATGCTTCTTGCTTCTCTTTAGCTTTCAGTTGTGAAAGTTTAGTTTCTAAATCCTGAAATGAAGTTTGGAATTTCCGGATTTGATGTACTTAACCAAAGCTTTGTGGATCTTTTCTCTGAATTTGCCTTCACTGGTCGAATTTCTGAATGTTTACCAATGGGTCGAAGATGAGGTCCATCAACAATAATCATCTTGTTCTTCTCCTGGAATTTTATGCAGTTGTATTACCATTTTAGTCTTTTCTTGTTGGGGTCCCAAGTCAAATACTTATTCGTACCTGTACTCCAAACACATTGATGTTCCACATGCTTCAAAATTTGTTAACGTACACAGTTCAGGTATAGATAAACCCTCGTATGGATAGTTAAATAGTCGATGTTTGATTAATTAATGAAGAAGGTTTAAGAAATTAGTAAGTGACGGAGTTGCTCATTACATGAGATCAAAAGCTTTGGGAAACGTCGACTTGAGAATTCCGTTGAGTTGGGTGGGAGTTTCGCCCAATTTTTTTTTGTACTAGTACGTAGTTGGATATTGAATTTTTCTGCCACCATAATCGAAGTTTTAACTAATTTACGGTAGTCAGAGACCGACTATCTCTTCTCCAGCCAGAATTTCTAATGCAACAATCATTTGCTTACCTTCGATTTCCATTTATAGGAATCTGGTCCCAGTTCTTATGCACTCCAATTTTACAACAATATGGGTTCGATAAATCTGGACCAGCCCAATTTTCTGAGATGGCTAAACTACGATGAACTGAAGCATGGATTGTAAAGGCCCGAAAATTCTTGATTGCACCGCCTTCTCTTGTTGTTTATTACGAATGGATTTATGAGTAATCTTCACCTGCAAAATTTGTTGTAAAGCTTCACCAAAACTGTTTTCACCTGAAGGGATACAAATAAAAAACTTCTTATTTGGGTTTCTTTTATCAAATCTTCATCTCTTTGCACCCGTTTATTTCCTACTGAAATATTATTTTCAATCAAAACACGAGATTCCCATATCCATTTACCGATTTCCATTGAACAAATCAGTTTAAAAGAAGGTTCACCCTTTCAATTTGTATGCCTTGCTTCTTTCCGGAATAATATTGAGTATTGAAATCAAAAGTTCCAATTTTGGATTTTTTTTTTGCGAGGTGGTGAGGAAGAAAAAGACTCCTAGTATATAGCTTGAATTGAAACAAGGGATATGTGCAACAAGCTTTAAATCTCAAAAATGTGTGTTCTTTGGAATATAGAAATTTGTAAATATCCTACTCCATAGCTCTTCTCTGTGTCTATGCATATTGTTCCCACTCTGCTAAAACGTTGCAACTGAGCCTCAGATTTGCCCTTTCTTTTTAGTAGCACTGATGCCGCATGCTGTTTTAAATAGTACTTCTTCATGCAAGAACTTTTGATGCTAACAATATGAGAAACTATTAGGATAATGACGAAGGAAATACTACAACAACAGGCCTTAGAAGCACATTAACATGCTTTCGTATAATAATAAATGCTTCAAAGGTACAGCCAAATTCAGATTCAGCAGTTCAGCTGCTTCAGCAAAACTCTTAGAATTTTCAATTGTGGGGAGGAAGAATCAACTATGATTAACGGGTGAGAAGAAAGAATCAACTATAATTAATGGTAGAGAAGAAGATAGGTTTTCTGACTTTGGCTTCCTCATGAGCAGGACAACAGACTTCACCATCCCACACAATATGCAAAGGGTTTTACACCAATCCCATTCCTCATAAATCTTGTCTTCCATGACATTGTTAGTTTTACTTGAAACTCCTTCAATAAGACAATAAACTAAGATTCTAAATTTCCGAAGGGCCTGGTGGTTAGCTAGAGAGTAATTGCTGTTTTTGATCGGCTGAAGGGGATGAATCTGTATGTGACGCCAATTGATGCATTTGGGGCAATGATGCAGATATTGAGGTAATAACCAAGGCACACCACTTGCTGATTCAAAATTATTTTCAAACCCCTTAACCAAGGATCATCAATCGACCAGCACTTACAATAATGTTTTTGAAAGAAAAAGAGAATATCGTTAATTGAGGGTGCCTATTACAAGCTTAAACAAGCTCCAAGACTTTAGCTAACCCCAAGGGACAGCACCACACTAGCAAAGCTAGTACATCAGACTACTAACTTCAACACGAGCAAACTTAGCTAAAACATCTGCAGTAGTGATTTTGAAAACAAGCATTAAAACTCGCTGAAATAAGATGTCACTAGAAATTATTAAATACAAAAAAATATCAGCATCCCATTGGTCTCATCTAAGTTCAAATATGTCCCAGCAAAACTCAAACCTCAAAACTCAACTTGCTAAGGCAGTGAACTTGTGATTTAGTCTCACAGATTGTCGAAAGCGGACGAATAGATTCAACACAGTTGACTATACTATATGCATCCAATTTTCTCCCTGAGCCCAGAGTTATGATTGTTGTCTTTGTTCAAGGAAACAACTACACCCGATAATAATTAACTTTAAAGAAATTCTTCCTATGTTTCTAAAAAAAAAAAAATCACTTTTTCATTTTAATCTATCGATCGTTCCGTCATTATACCTCATTCGGAAGGGTGCTTCTATAGCCTCCCTCATTCGTAAGAGGGCTAATTGTTTTCCAACATTTTCATGATAATGTTTGTTAAGAACTTTATATGCGAAGTCTGAACCTGCTCCTAAGCATGTAAAATCATCAACTAGGTTGTAGCTATTTTTTTCCACACGATAAAGCACCAGTCCTCGGTTTACCTGGAAATAAAATAGAATATCTTACTATTTAGTGTAAATTTCTAATTATGAATATAGAGTGAAATAATTGATGGGTGTTGTGTTTATGTTTTCTTTAACTTTTGGAAAACAATAATTGTATAATAAACTAATACTTACATATGAGGCCAATAGAAAACCTCCATCGAATAGTTTCTCATCTGTCACATTGCGAAAATACTTTGGATTCGCTTTGTAGAGGAAGCTCTGACATGAATGAACACAGGTTCTGATATATAAGGCTTTACCTTCACTTGCCAAAACCGAGTGCTGCCAAAATAAGTTAATAGTTACAAACATATACATTATACCTTGAAGATTTAGAAGAAAAGAAATATTATGAAAAACTCACCACAAATTGTAGTAAAGTAAGAACATATTTACATAAACCTCCATGCCCAACACAAGACCATACAATGGTGTTAGAGCCAGATCCCGAGTGACCAACTTTTTGGTACCCGTCAGTAACAGCTTCGCTTTTCGTCCTTTCCCGGCTCTTTTCTATCTCGATCTTTTGGTTTTCAGAAATCCCATATTCATTCGACATTATGTTAAAAAGCTGCATATAGTATTTTCTAGATACACTCTCTTCTGAAAAATCTTCTGTTTGATCTTCTTCATCATCTACTCCTCGCCTTCTTTTTTTGTCTATGTCAAACTTCAAATTCCATTTTGACAAAACCCAAACCATCCGCTGCCATTAAGATTTCATCTTTGTTTTCCCATAATATAATAATGGACCCTCAAACTCTTGAGAATAACAGTGGCTACAACTAGAAAATACAAATCTAAATTAACATGAAACATCTGTACACATATTTAAGACTAAACATTTACGATGCAAGTAATTCTCAGTGTAAACCATAATGCATATAGTAAACAATGCTTTTATATCTTCTCTCACTGTATCTGCAAATATATAATAAGAATTTGATGTGAGATAAATGGTGTGCATTTGACATCAAGGCTTACGGGTAATTGGAATGACGAGTTCAGAAAATAGTAAAATATATGAAGACAAAAATATTCAGCTTAATGTAATCACAAGATGGGTCATTTGATTTGGTTAATCAAAGCTTACCATAAAGTGAATTTGCAAATTAATCCTTAGATCAATATCTCAGGCATTGAAACCAAAATCCAAGTAGGGACTTAGGCTAAACTCCCTAGAACGTGACAAAGCAAAAATTGCTTGTCAATGCTGTGCTAAAAAATCTTTTTTCTTAGCATACTTAGTTTGGGGAGCTCTATTTGACAGGAATGGACATGATGTAAAGTGTTAATAAGTTAGTTACTTCAAACATCTTAAAAGACCAGCCGTGCATGAATTTTCTTGAAAAGGAAATGAGAAGCACGACTAAAGTGAAAAAACATATTAACACCATTTGGCATAAGTTGCTCAACTATTAATACACCCACGGAACAAACATCAATAACAAACTATGATGACAAAAAAAAAAAAAAAACCTTCAATTCCAACTGGAGCAGAGTTGTTTAGGTGGCTCACTACAAGTCCTTGCCTGCGGCATCCAAATAGGATTGGCACATAACTTGTCCAATTTCTGATAAAGCAATCTCAAAACAAGAAGAATGAGATTCTGGAATGCTTGCATGCTCCGGAGCTGCTGCAGAGCGTATCTGCTGGTCTGAAGTACCATCATCTTCACATTTTCTTCGGAATTATTACACGGTACCCTGTACTCCAACAAGGCTTGTGTGTCCATAGAATCATTTGGGATCGAGACACCATCTTCTTAACATAACGAACCGGAAAGTTGACCAAAAACAAAAAATACATCAATAAAAATATAGCATGCAGCCTAAATGCAAACACATGAAGGCTTGACTGATTTTCACAGGATAAGATAATGTGAATCTTACAGTAAGTTCCCTGAAACTTCATGCCCTCACATTATTACACAAAATTAAGAACTGAAATAAGAAGTAATTCAGCAAACCGGCACGTCAAACCAGCAATACGAATTTTTCAGGCGCAAATTATTTATCCATTACCAAGGAGGATACAATTACGACAACAGTGTTAAATTTTTTATATTTGTCGGGCCTTGTATTTTATTCATTCATCAAGCTAATTCTTGTTTCCTTGTTTCAATTTATTTAGTAGTCTTCGCTTAAACAGTTTTGATATAGTTTTGATATAAGACACTTGAAATAAGCAAAGTGCTAATCTGTGATGTGCATGTACTCTGCTAGACTAGATCTGCATATAAACTTATCATACTGTCTGTAAGGGTTTCGTACTAATTTAAAGGGGCTTTAACTTCTATCACATCAAAATCTCATGCATTGAAGCCAAAATCCAACTTCATACTTGTGCTAAAGAATCTTTTCTTTTATATATTTAGTTTTGAGTGTTGAAACTATTATTTTTCTTAATACTTTAAGCGTACAGGAGGCTCTTTTATATAATGAGAGTAGTTTTTATATAAGGTAGGAAATCTAAACAAATCCTGAACATAACAGGAAATCCTAAACATAAAAGGAAATCTACTCAAATCCTAAACAAAATATATTGTTAACAAATCCTAAAGACTATGAGTTGGCATTTGTATTAGGATTGGTTTTCTGACTGGATTCAGAATTGGTCTTCTGGCTGTATGGTTCAACACTTCCCCTCAAGTTCAAGGGTAGCTGGCGAACATTCAACTTGCTTCTCATACTTCGCTTATCTTGCTCATACAGGCCCATGGATTGGTTTTCTGACTTGTCATCACGTCGATATGATCTCATCTTAATTTTGCTTTCTTGTCTCCATAGATTTTGTATGTCTTCTATAGCTTGCTTGGTAACGGTGGATACTTGTCCACTTTTCTAGTTTTTATGAAGCTTGATCGTCGTAGATTCAGAGGCTTCGCTTGCTGGGTTGTCACGAAACTTAACCATTTAACAGGTTCAGAGGTTCCGCCTTAAACCGAAAATCTTCAAGTTGGGTATTTACGAAACTTAACCAATTAGTTGGTTCAGAGGTTTCCGCATACCCAACAAATGAAACGTCTGGGTTGATGATTCTGAGTGGTCTACCTGTTGAAGTATTAGAAGTAGAAATAGTAGATGCTGGTATTTGTTTGTGGTTCTCTGTTGGTTAAGAGACTCAAGATGTTGTTGGTGTTCTCTGTTGGTTAAGAGACTCAAGATGTTGTTGGTGTTCTCTGTTGGTTAAGAGACTCAAGATGTTGTTGGTGTTCTCTGTTGGTTAAGAGACTCAAAATTTTTGTTGGTGTTCTCTGTTGGTTAAAAGACTCAAAATTTTTGTTGGTGTTCTCTGTTGGTTAAGAGACTCAAAAATGACGTTGGTGTTGATGGTAGTATGGTGCTGTTGTGCTGCCGTGGTCGTGAACTTCTGTGGTTGTAGTGTGTTATGTATGGAGTGGAACTGAACTGGTGGTGATGCAAAGATGGTATGCAAGGAGATGATGTTGTGAATTCAAAGTGAAAATACTGGTGGAATTGTATTAACGTGAACTAGTGGTGATGGTTGGAGAGGAGCAAAGCTCCTCCCATAGGATCGAACCCCTTCTGATAACATGTTGAAACGATAATTCTGATGCTTTTTATTTTTCTTGATTACTTTAATCGTACAGGGGGCTCTCTTATATAATGAGAGTAGTTTCTATATAAGGTAGGAAATCTAAACAAATCCTAAACATAACAGGAATCTACTCAAATCCTAAACAGAATATATTATTAACAAATCTTAAAGACTATGAGTTTCCATTTGTATTATGATTGGTTTTCTGACTGGATTCAGAATTGGTCTTCTGACTGTATGGTTCAACATTGAGGAGCTCTATAAGACAGGAGTAGACATGATGCAAACAAATAGTAAGTTAATTCCTTTGAACATATTAAAAGACCAGCAATGCATAAATTTTCTTGAAAAAGCAAACGAGAAGCACGACCAAAGTGAAATAAAAAATTAAAGGGGCTAACTATACTTGCAGAAGGTGAAGCTTCACAATCATGTCCCGCATGCAGTTCATTTAAAGGGTTACTTCTTTCACCTTCTTTGCATCTTGTTCATGATAAAGCAGACCAATAAGGTTGAAGAAACACTAGGAGACCAATTGGGGTCTGAACTAGTAGCAAATAATTTCAGCTGCAATTCCTTGCTCACCTTATACTTGGCTGACGTCAAAGTCATAACCTTAGTTTTGCTTTTCTTTTGAAGCCTTATATAGGGGCTGCAACATTTGTAGAGGGGCTGCAAATTGATTCAAGGTGATCAAAATTTTCGTTAAGGGGTATCCTAGGAGGTATGTTAAATTTCCATATTACCCTTCTATCTGTGAAAAAGTCTAATTTGCCCTTCAATCAATTAAAACCTAAACAAAACAAAACCTTACAAAATTTCAATTCCAATTCAAAACCTTTCCCTCTCCCTCCATATCTCCTCCTTCTCCATTTTAACCGAAAAACTCCATCGAATCAAAATTTCGTCGTCGATTAAACTCTAAATTTCATGATGAAGAATCCTACTAAAGGTGTATAAGGTACTAGTGATGACAATCCGGATAAAACTAAACAAACTAATGAAGAACTTGGGTTACAGAAAATTTTACGGTTGGGTTCGATTGGAAAACCCAACCGTAAATGTATGTTCTGAAGAATGTTCTTCATTTTACGGTTGGGTTATTAAACAAACCCAACCGTAAATTTATAGGTAGGAGATGAAGATGAAATTTTACGGTTGGGTTCGATTCTGAACCCAACCGTAATTTATTTATTTTTGAATTTTACGGTTGGGTTTGATAGTGATCCGTAAATAATTCTGCATATGTCAAATTTTTTGTGTTGAGGATTATTTACGGTTGGGTTCGATTGTAAAACCCAACCGTAAATTCTTCTGGTTAGTTAAAATTTTTTGTTGAGGATTATTTACGGTTGGAAAACCCAACCGTAACTAAACAAGTTTCAACCGTAAACCTGTCAGTTTTTGTGTTTCCTTAAAGTAGACAAACCCAACGGATCTTTTATTTGAAAATCTAGTCGTTGGGTATTTTTTCACTATAAAAGGAAACCTTTCCCTTTCACTTTCTCATTATTCCCTATCCCTTTCATTCTCATTCTAATTCTAGACTTTCCAACTCATTCTCACCATACCCTTTGAAGCACTAAAAATGGTTTACACTAATGCTTAAGATGTTGTAATTATTCGAGCGTGGCTTACGATGATAATGCACGACTACGATAGAGCTTTCTATAATAAGAATAACCACGCCGTTGCACATGAAGATTGGATGGTGGGTCAGAATTCTCATCCTTGGTGAAAGCGTGTATTTCAAATTTTTGTGGCATTAGACGGGAATGAAAATCGGAGGAACATTCAGAGGCATCAAGAGACGGTATGAGGCGTTGTTTGAAAAAATTGAGAACTTAAAACAGGAAATGAAATTGAGAAAAGAAGCACTTCCCACCGAAAACGGTGTGGAAAGAGTAAGTGTGTCAATTAATAAATCGTTCATTAAAAAGAGTTTTCAAAAATTCAAACTTATAATTGATTTATTTTTTTCAGCATGTGATGGCTATAGAGCAATATAAAATCAAACATGGGGAGGAGTTTACGCATGAGGATTGCTATTGTATTATGGAACAAAGTACCTATCTTAATTTCATCTATTATCTTTAAGTGTTTAAGTGTAATCATCTAATGATTTATTGTATTTCATTTCCTTTAGTTCTTCCTTTAATGTTAAAAATAAGGTTTTTGCCTACTCTTCTATTTCATAAGTGTATCCCAGGTTCATTTATGATTGGGACACAAGTGTATACCCAACTGTAGACCAGCCAAAATCTTTAAGAAGGACAGTTTTACGGTTGGGTTTTGAGTCCAAACCCAATCGTAAATATTCCTGTTAACTCAAAAATTGTATTGGAGTGTTTGCGTTCGGTTGGGTTTTTGTTTGTTTGAATGACCCTTTTTACTTTAAAACTAGTAAAATAGGATGAATAAGTTTAAAAAATCGATTTTTAAACCCAATTTGGAGTGAATTGAAATTCCAAAAATAAGTTAACAAGAACATTTACGGTTGGGCTTTTGAGTCGAACCCAACCGTAAAATCCTTTTAAGGAATCTTTTGTATCATTTTTAAAGGTCTTTTTGCTTTGAAAATATAGCCGTTGGAACCTTGTACGACCCAACCGTAAAATATAACAAATTTTTTTCCCAAAATACTCTATTCATATTATGATTCCTCCAAAATACATATGATATTGTCACTACCAATATTACATTTAGTCAATATTACTATATTATCATTCCGACTCCGAGTCAGAAACAATTGATGTGAATTGAAAGGTCGAGGGTCGTAATGTGTTCCAGAGTTCGAAACTTTTCTCGAATCGGTGACACCAAGACCTGGCGATTGTGCTGTCGTATCCTATTTTTAACGGAGGTAATGGGCTTCCTTCTTTCAACTTGAGACCGATAAAATGGCAGTTCTGCACCATACCAATCACACATCTTCTATTAGCCAATTGTTCGACAAAGTTTGTTCTTGTTGGTACAAATGTAAGATAAAATCCATTTGAGATATAATGGATGACGCAATTGAAAGCATTGGCGAGGATTTGGACACATATTGGCATGCTCATCCAATACTCGCTAGTCAAATTCTTGTCGCCTATTAAACGCATTTCGAATGCAATGAACTCCTCGTTTAACAACGACTCTTCTTCTCCCGCTGCAAGCATCATTGACTTGTATAAATCCGGGTAAGAACCTAGTTCAACCGCGGACCTATGCCTTACATAAATGCATTCGTCCAAACCCAACCCTTTTTCTTCGCTAAATGGTCCAACTTGTTTGATGAATACATGGTAACCACAATTACCATCACCGGCAACATCGTCGGTGGCCTTTATGTATGGACGAAAAAAAGACGGAAACCATAACATATAATTTTCATAAATAATGTGCTCGGTTCGGACGATTTTACCATTCTCATTTCTTGAAAAGTTAGATGGTGCTTGCATCAATCCTCTAGCAATCCGGATCGTATGCGGCTCTTCAACCACTAATATATTTCCTTTAACCTTTCTTTTCTTGCTAATTCTTTCATACTAACTCTTCTTGAGTTTGGGTGTGCGGGAACTTTTCCCTTGGAACCAACTTCCATTGTTGGACTTTCTTGAGAGGGAAGCGCGGGACCTTTTCCTTTAATATCTACCAGGCTTGGTCTCCCTTGTTCCGTTTGACTTCTTTTTCGTTTGTTTCTTCCTTGAGCATCATCCCCCTTCTCATCCTCCGCTTCATATTCCTTTTGCAAATTCCCAAAAGCCGAAGGGTCTTTTTTCTTTGATTCTTCCAATAATTCCCTAGTTTTTTTTCGTCCCACGACCCTCTTTACTTTCGTAGAAGGCCTACCCTTTCTCTTCCCTCTATTTGGTTCCTTGACATCGTACCTTGTGTAAAGAGACACGTATTTACTCAACTTACTTAACCATATTTGTCTTTGCGTGCGATTTAATGTGTCGTATTTCTCGGCTAGAGCTTTTCCAACGTGGGTATCGGCAAACGATCCACCAAAATCTTGCTCGACGATTGGTTCATCGAAAGACAATTGTTGCCAAAACGGATCAATATCTTCAATTGGGATCAAACTGTCTTCTTTGTACTTGGCCATCATATGCCGACATGGAAGTCCCAAACTTGACATGTTAGGACAAGCACACTCTTCTTCTCCGTGTAAGTTGCCCAACCTATAATGCTTAACTTCGTACATTATCTTATCAATTGCGCAATGCGACACCTTATAAGAAATTCCATCGAGCCATGGCTCGTCTTTATACATGGTGTGTTTTCTACAACGGCTTTTTTCGAAAAGTTCCTTAACTCTATCAAGGTCATGGAAAAAATAATCATGCATCGCTTCGAAGACCATAACAAACCCACCATCACAACTATGAAGCTTCTTTTTCATTCAGTTGTGAGATGACTCCGTGGTACTTGTAGCTTGGTTATCAAAGTGCTTATATTGGTTTGTGAATGCCGCTACAAACTTCTCTTTATGCGGATTCAATCAATGGTCCATCAAATACTTCAAAACTATTAAATAATTTATCCAATGCAAGCATAACATACGAACATTTTCTTCAAAATCTTCCTTGGTGATAGACCATGTCAAAGCGTCTCATTCACTTTGGAAACTAGCCCATTTTAGCTCCTCCAACTTGTCATCCTCCTAGAATTTTTCTTTGGCCTTTTCTTGTTGAGGTACCGGTAATTTCTTAATTCTCTCCATCTCGCTTTTCTTTGTTGGCCGAATAATCGGTTTGCACTTGGTTTGAATATTGTTCCACAAGTGGAACATGCAAAGAAGATGATGAGCATCCGGGAATACCCTTGTTATGGCATTCATCAAGGATTGTTCTTTGTCGGTGATAATCACCTTAGGGGTATATCCTTCAACTTAGAATAATTTAACTTGTTCCAATGCCCACACATAGCTTTCTTCGAGCTCGTCTCTCAAGAAGAAAAAGGCAACACTAAACGGGGACTTGGTAGAATTTTGGCCGAAAAAATTCAAGACCGGGAGATCATACTTGTTAGTTTTGTACGTGCAATCCATTAGAAGCACTTGATGGGAGCATCGTGCTAACTTCATAAACTCGGGATTGGCCAATATAATATGTTTTATTTCTTTATTCTCGTCTTCTTCTTGGAACATGGTGTAGTTGTGCTTCTCCCCCAAGTACATAAGTTGGGATTGGCCAAGTGCTAACTTCATAAACTCGGGATTGGCCAATATAATAGGCTTTATTTTTTTATTCTCATATTCTTCGTGGAACATGGTGTAGTTTTGTACGTGCAATCCATTAGAAGCACTTGATGGGAGTTCGTGCTAACTTCATAAACTCGGGATCGGCCAATATAATATGGTTTATTTCTTTATTCTCATCTTCTTCGTGGAACATGGTGTAGTTGTGCTTCTCCCCCAAGTACATAAGTTGTTGGATTTGGTCCCTTTCTTACCATTTCTCACTCTTCAACTTGGCTTTAGATTGTCTCCAACGTAGAGACATTATTTGGATTTATTTTCTTCAATTGTCCGAGGATATCAATGGGTTTCATTCGCTTTCCGTCATGTCACCTACGATGACCTTTTCTTCCTCGGTGACCGTGCCGCAAAAGGATGCGTTAACAAAGTCTCCGGTGGTAGGTGGTTGTGACGACCACATACAACTCTATTAAGAACCACTTATTCTCGTTGTTGGTATTAAATTGAAGCTTGAAAGGACATCCCGTCTTCTTAGTGAAAGTTTTTGGCTTCCTCTTCGTCTTTCCTACATACTCGGTACCCTTCTTCGCATGACTTGTATAGAATCCACTACACTCGCAAACCATTTGAAAGTTGTTGGGTCTAATTTGACGGTTACAAACTATCACACACATAATTAACTTGCCATGTTCTCTAGCCCATTGCTTTATATCATCTCTTTTATCCCATGTCTACATGGTCCAAGAACACAAAGTTAGAAAAGAAAAAAAAAGACTTAGCAATAGTGTCCAAAGGAATTAACAACTTATCTATAACCTACCAAGTCGTTCAAATAGTGATTAGTAGTATCTCTTGTTAGAATATCATTTGGAGGAGGCTGAGCATACATTGGGTAAGGTACGATCTCGAGCTGAACAAAAAATATCAAGGCATTAGGCAACAAAACACTACAAACTATAATTTTACGGTTAGCTTATGAGCATCGGACCCAACTGTAGAGGAATTTACGGTTGAGTTGTGGCTTCGAACCTAACCGTAAAAAGAAAAAAAAAACAACCCTAACAGTTTTACGGTTGGTATCAAGAGTCGAACCCAACCATAACTAGTGCAATAAATACCCATGCACATAATAAGTTACGGTTGGATCGGTGTTAAACACCCAACCGTAAAACTATTACGGTTGGGTCGGTGCTAAACACCCAACCGTAAAACTGTTATGGTGTACTTTTCCTCCATGTAAAGTACGGCTACGGTTGGGTTTGAGAAGAAAACCCAACCGCAAAACTACCTGAATCACAAAAAGTATCAATATTTTGTACGTGATTTCATCAAATTTTTGCCAAAAAAGACCAAGAGTTTAAGTGAGAGGTTTACCTAAGAAGAGGAATGAAAGACCTTGGGGTGAGGCACCAGATAGGTCTGCAATATTATTTGGTTTTCCGCATTCATGGGCTGCCAAAGTTGCTGAGACTAGGGTATTAATCTTAAAATTTCTCTTGTTTTGTTAAATTTCCGTTTGTTTAACTTCAAGTTAAAAAATATTGTTTTTATTTTTTGTAGGATCATACACAGGCCGTGAAGAAATTGGTTCGTTAAAGGGCTCAACATTGGTCGTTACCTGAAGAATGTATGGCCGTAAAAAGTTCTCGTAAATGGTACAGGGTTAGCTCCCGAAATTACCAATTCTATGTTGGAGTATGACAGTGTTACCTGCACAGCCTTCAGGGAACGTTATTGTCCTGAAACTGATACGTTTCATCTCCCATTCGGCGAGATGACAATAATGGCGGATGATGTCAAGTCAATTCTTGGCTTGCCAGTTGAAGGAAAAGCCGTGTATGAAGATTTTGACCACAACATGTCTTGGAGTCATCTCTGTGTCCTTGTCAAAGATACACTTGGATGGGAGAAGACAGAAGCCGAATTAAAGTTTAAATTGGCTGCTGGAGATAAACCGGGGGTAGCAACGAAGAAAGGTTTAGGTATGACCAATAAGATCTTGTTGCGTAGTCTGAGGGAGAAGTTTGGAGGAACCCTGCAGTTGGAAAAGGATGGAGTCGTCATAGATGAAACTAGATCTATGCGTACATCCAGGGCGTATCTGCTATATATACTTGGTATCATCTTCTTTGCTGACAACTCAGGAAACAGGGTCAACGCTCACGTTCTACAGTGGTTGACGGATCTCCAGAAGACGCATGAGTATTCATGGGGAACTGCCATCCTCGCTTACCTACTTGCCAACCTTAGAAAATCTTCGAGGATTAGGGGAACTGAGATTGCCGGGAATACTGGTCTTCTTCAGGTAATTTATTGTTTGAATTTCAATGTTTAAATTCAGATTTTTTTTACGCATTATCTTATATTAATATTTATTATCTTCATAGGCATGGGTCTATGATCACTTTCCCATCCTGGCTCCTAAAACGAAGTCGAGCGGTGATGGTACTCGACCTACGAGAAAGAACTTCATCTTCACCGGTACCCAGGCAAAGCATAAAGAAGTGCTTATAGCAAAGATGAGAAGTGAAATTGATGCTTTCACCGTTGAAGATGTTGTTTTTGATCCTTATGTGAAGATTGACATAGATAATGATCGAGTAGTTGAAGATTTACGTCAATTATCAAATGTGTCAGGGTACAACGGGCATTTGTACCATCCATTTGGGTTCGTGATGTGCAACCCCCGTCGAACTCTCAGCCAATATGGCTATGTCCAAACCAAGGTAATAATCGAAGCCTTTAAATTGTGTGTGAATGGCTCCATGATTGAAGGCCCAAGCATCGTGCTTAACTACATCCCAACGCCTTCGATCACGGTTTGGAACAACCGCCATCAACCGGAATACCAAATTCAAAGGGAGGAGGTAAATCCATCTCTGGGGACAAAAGAGGCCGTAGAAGATTACTTGGATTGGTATTGCCATTTTGGTCATCCAAATGTCATTAACATTGATCCAGAATCTATGAGAATACTTCAAAGGGGTCAAAGAAACAACACAGGAGATGGTGTCATGAATGTTTGGAAAAAAGCATATTTTAATTTGGTACGTAAATTACTTTTGTTATTAATGTTTTTAAGATCTATTACTAAAGACTCAAGCAACATTTATTTTCATATGTGAATA
This sequence comes from Papaver californicum, assembly GCA_023531435.1. Taxonomy (NCBI): domain Eukaryota; kingdom Viridiplantae; phylum Streptophyta; class Magnoliopsida; order Ranunculales; family Papaveraceae; genus Papaver; species Papaver californicum. The sequence goes on along the minus strand of JAJJMC010020972.1, from coordinate 5,457,223 downwards.
GAAAAATAAGAGAAAGCACTTGCATTGGCAGAGTCTATGACTACATGCCTAAGTAGAGGTGATGTGATGACGTTTGACCAATTAAAAAACCTGCAAGCCAAAACTGGGAAGCTTCATGAAGCAGACGAAGGTGAGACGGTGCGAAGCTTAAAGAGGAGTAGAGCCGGTACAAGAGATGCGACTACTATCCGAAGAGAGCCGCAACCTAGTGATGAAGAGATACATGATGAAGCCGAGGATGTGCAAGGTGGTGCTCGTACTCGTGGCGGTCGTGTTGGTGCTCATACTTATGGCGGTCGTGCTGGTCCTCGTACTCGTTGTAGCACGAGCAAAAAAAAGTTCGTCAAACTAATCGACATACCCTTCCTCCTTCTCCCTAACTCTATGTTGATTATAACAATTGCGTCAAACTAAGGTTTTTTTTGTGTGAGTGTATTATAACTTCTTGCGACAATATTCATATCTCGATTTAGTTAGAATGTATGAGAAAGTTTTTATCTTAAATTTGTCTAGCTAAATTTCATGTTTTATTTACAAAAATTTCAAGTTGGAAACCAAGAAAAGGAGAAATCAACTCAAAAAACAAAACAACTGATTATTTACGGTTGGATTCGCAAGTCCATACCCAACCGTAAAACTATCACGAAAAAAATGTTAAAGTTACGGTTGGGTTATTGAGTCAAAACCCAACCGTAAAACTGAATTTTTTTTCATGTCAGACTTATGGTTGGGTTTCGAGCCAAAACGTAACCGTACGTATGGATATCAATTTTACGGTTTGGTTGGGAAGCCCAAACCCAACTTTAAATATTCCTGGATCATTCAAAATTGGATTCTAGTACTTGTGTTGTTTTCGATTTTTGTTTGTTTGAATGACCTAATTTAAATCTAGTTAAAATGATTGAATGGGTTTAAAAATTTGATTTTTAAACCCCAATTTGACCTTAAACTCAATGCTCCAAAGGATGTTTTACGGTTCGGTTGGGAAGCCCAAACCCAACCGTAAATTGTCTGGAAGTAAAACTAAAATTGTATTTACGGTTGGGTTGGATTGTCAAATCCCAACCGTAAATCATCCGGGATAAGAAAACTTTTTTTTGAGGATTAGTTACGGTTGAGTCCGATGCTAAAACCCAACCGTAAAAAACTGTTACGATTTGGTTTTCCTCCATGAAATTACGGTTACGGTTTGGTTAGGAAGAACACCTAACCGTAAATGGCGTTTACGGTTGGGATCGACATGAAAACTCAACCGTAAAATTCTCTGAATCACAAAAAAACCCATCATTTTTTACGTAATTTCATCAAATTTGAGCCATTAAAAGACTAAGAGTTTAAGTTAGAGGTATACCTCACTACTCTAGTTGACTGAATCAAAATCTAGGGTTTTAAAAAAAAAACCTACAAAATTCTCTTTCATTTCTTCTAATTTTTCTTCCCACCAAACAAAAAAAAAATTGATTTGATTTGATTAAGTATAAGATTATTTTAGATTAATTATTATTAGCCTAATCTAATAGCTAATTAGTTTTACTAATTTTAACTAATCAGGGATAGTTTAGCCATTATAAAAATATCATGGATAAGGAGTTTTTAAGATTCCCACCTAATGACCAGATTTCGTCTTCACGTATCAATGAGGCAGCCCCTATATAAGGTTTTTTAAACAATGGGTTTTAAAAATTGATCGAAAAGAATTATTAAAATCCAACACCCTTCCGTAGTTCAACCATGCTTCTTTTAGTAGTATGTTATAGACTATCAAACAACCCTGCCATAGAACGTACCACGAACCTATGCACTTCTACATATACAAGCATATATGTATCTATGCATCAGACCAGACGATATCCAACTCGCCCCAGCTGCCTTCTCAAACACCCAATGCCTTCCATACTGCCTTCGACGCGTCTACAATGTTGTTAGGGCATGGAGGTTGATAATCATGTTCATCATCACAACCCATACTCGAGTCACACTCATCAACAACCATAGCAACAACTGTCCGTCCATTACCTGTTATAGTTATGTTGTTCATGGTTAAACCATCCTGTTGATAATGCTACAACCGGAGTATCGTCAGAGTGATAATTGCTATCGCATTCGGACGGACCACCGCCATCCCCATCTTTCTCAAAGCTATTGAGAGTCAAGACGGCTCGGCCAACAGGAGGTGAACATGGGATATAATTTTCCTTGTTTACAACAGTCAGAATAGTTTTTCTTGGCTATATGGCCTGGTGGTGGTTTCTTACCCTTGATTTTCCCACTAGGTGTATATGTTTGAGCTTCAACAATTTCCAAATAACTTGTAATTACAATAAGGAGAGCTAGTAAAATGAAAATATATTACTCCTTTGTTTATCTTGATTTTGCTATGCTAATCTCTTCCTTCCCTCTTTATGTATGTATGCTTAGTACATACAAATGAAATGTTACTCTTTTGAACCTAAAATCCATGCGTTATAGAGTTTCGAGGATTGCGACCTTTTAGAGTACATAGTTGCAAGTAATGCTTCAAACAGAAAAAGAAAAATGTAGACAGTAGTAGTTTTTATTTTTAAGAAAATGAAAAGGATTTTGAAACCAATGAGAAGAAATGGAGGTCTGGTTTTCAAAGAAAATACGAAAATCACCCAATTGGGTAAATCTGGTAGAATTCAAGAAGCCATTCAAATATTTGAGAAGATGTCAAATAAAAATACCGTGTCATGGAATTCTATGATCTCTGTTTATGCCAAGAACGGTAAAATTAACGAAGCGCGTCGTCTATTCGATGAAATGCCTCAAAAGAATCTTGTTTCATGGAACACAATGATATCTGGTTACTCCCATAATGATCAAGTACACGAAGCAGCTGCATTGTTTGAAAAAATGTCTCAAAGAGATAACTTTTCTTGGACTCTGATGATAACCTGCTACACCAGAAATGGTGAGCTTGATAAAGCAAAATACTTGTTTAATATGCTTCCGGATAAACAAGACCCAGTTTGTTGGAATGTTTTAATAGCTGGTCATGCAAAGAGTCAGCGGATTGATGAAGCTCGAAGATTTTTTAATAAAATGCCAGTTAAGAATTTGGTTTCGTGGAATTCTATGCTTGCGGCATATACTCAGAATGAACTTATGGATTTAGGTTTGAAGTTTTTTCTCCAAATGGAAGATAAAGATGTTGTTTCTTGGAATCTGATGGTCCATGGGTTTGTTCAGATCGGCGACTTGGAATCAGCATCATTGTTTTTTAGTAGAATTCCTAACCCGAATGTCGTTTCTTGGGTCACATTGTTAAGTGGTTATGCAAAAAAGGGTAAGATAGAGGAAGCAAAAAGAACGTTTGAGGAAATGCCTGACAAAAATATCATTTCCTGGAATGCCATGATCGCAGGTTATATGCAGAATTCACAAATTAATGATGCCTTGAAAATATTTAAGGAAATGCCAGAGAGGGATTCTGCATCATGGACTGCATTGATCCATGGGTATGTCCGAAACGGGAAGCTTGAAGAAGCAAGAGAGTTACTTAAGAAGATGCCTTCAGGGAATGCCACTGCTCAAAGTAGTATGATCTCTGGATATGTGCAGAAAATGAGGATTGACGAAGCGCGGCAAATATTTGATCAGATAGGTTCCCGAGATTCCGTATGTTGGAATACTATGATTGGAGGTTATGCTCAATGTGGTAAAATGAGCGAAGCCATAATATTGTTTGAGCAAATGCCAAGAAAGAATTTAGTTACATGGAATACTTTGATTGCTGGTTTTGCTCAATGTGGGCAAATGGATAAGGCAATTGATATCTTTGAGGAGATGAAAGAGAAAAATGTAGTTTCTTGGAATTCAATAATATCAGGATTTACTCAAAATGGGTTGTTCTTAAGTGCTCTTCAGTATTTCGTGTTAATGGGAAACGAAGGGAGAAAACCTGATCAATCTACTTATGCTTGTGTTCTCATTGCTTGTGCCAATCTTGCAGCATTGCCAATTGGGAAGCAAATCCAAAATTTTGTTTTCAAGAGTGGCTATGCTCAAGATGTATATGTTACGAATGCTTTGATCAGTATGTACTCTAAATGTGGAAGAATCTCAAAGGCTGAACAAGTTTTTAGAGATACAGATACGGTCGACATTATTTCCTGGAATTCTTTGATATCTGGTTATGCGCTGAATGGATATGGGAAAGAGGCGATTAAAATTTTCAAAGAGATGGAGGTTAAGGGGATAGGGCCAGATCAGGTTACCTTCGTTGGGGTTTTATCTGCTTGTAGTCATGCAGGGTTGATTGATCAAGGAATAGAGTTGTTTAAATTAATGACTGAAACTTACTCCATTGACCCTGAGGAAGAACACTATGCCTGTATGGTTGACTTGCTAGGCCGTGCAGGAAAATTAGAAGAAGCGTATAAATTTGTAATTGAGATGCCTGTAAAGGCTAATGCAGGAACTTGGGGTGCATTACTCGGGGCATGTCGAATGCATAGGAATGCAGACTTAGGAAAATATGCCGCTGAGAAGCTTTTCGAGTATGAACCACATAAAACATCAAATTATGTTTTAATGTCTAATATTCACGCCGAAGCAGGTAGATGGAATGAGGTGGAACGGGTGAGGATGCTGATGAAAGAGCGAAGAGTAGAAAAACAACCTGGGTGTAGTTGGATTGAAGTAAAAAATTGGATCCATCCATTCTTCTCTGATGATTCAGCAGAAACCAGGACAATCGACATTTGTGAAGCACTGACTCTTCTGACATTGCATGCTAGAAGCACGGATTTTGTTCCTGATATTGAACTTTTCCAGCTTGATCATGGGTGATTAATTACAACTAAACTTTCTTGGAAATTTATCATTTTGAGAAACCCTGTCGAGTAGAACTTACTGGTGTCTGTCTAAACCTCTCATTCTATATGTTCCATACGATAGTGTTGGAGATGTAGCAGCAATACCTTCAATGTGTGTTCAACCAGAAGTAACCCGCATGCTATTTATGGTTGGAGTAGGTTCAAGTACTAAACCTAGTATGTAATGAATGCGATGAATCAAAAGCACGAGGTTAAGAAAGGAACCAGAACCAGTAGTGATCCATCTCAAATACCAGATTCTTTTTCACGTGCACATTATTAGATGCCCGATTACAGCCCCAGCCCTGAAGGTCATTGTTTATCGGCCTCCTACATATTTAGCACTTCAAGAATTGGAAGACAGGAATCAGGGTCTTTTAGGAGGTATTCTAGTTCTGGACCTTTGAGAACAGGAAGGAGTAGACAATTCTGGGAGTGTGTACAAGGGCTTTCTAGAGGCACCGTTGGCGACCATGGAATTGGATTCAGGTTAGAAACAGAGTTGGAATCGGGTTAGAAACAGAATACCCTCATGATCCATCATCCAGCATAGATGCTCCAGTTTATACATACTACACTATCGATGTAAACAAAGTATAGTAAACTTTTTATTTATTTATTAATCTACCCTCCTAGTCCTATATAGTGATTATGGTGATGTGTAATATAGCTGAATATTTTTTCTGAGTTATCTTATTTTTTTATTTTTTTTATTTGATGAAGATAAATGAAAAACTAATAGTATATTTTTTTGTGTAAAGTAATTAATGGTGTGTTAGGGTGTTAGAAATATAATATAGAAAGGACTATATTTAGGGAATCAAATTTTATAATATCTGTAATTTCCTATTGCTAATATCTTCCTATTCTAGGAACTGTTGTACAAATATAAGTAGCCTTGTAATCCCTATATTCAATATGTGATTTAGAGAAAATTCTCCAAAGATTGTTTTCTATTTCAACATGGTATCAGAGCAGGATTTTTCGATCAATTAACAATCGATCTTCCTCGACGCTCATCATCTACCAATCGTTCATCAGTATTGTTGCAGTCATGACAGGATCTGAAGAAGGTAGCGTCCATACCGGTGAACCCGCTACAGCAGATACGACGCTAGCGGCTCAATTGGCGGCACTACTCTCATACCTACCACAATCAAACAACAACATGCAAAAGCAGTCTGTTCCTACGATTCATCTGAGTATAAAACTCAATGAGAACAATTACTCCCTGTGGTCTCGGTTGATCTGTATAAAGATTGACGGCCAAGAGAAGCTACATCACCTCACAGGCGTTCTGAAGCCACATGGAACCGATGATTCTGATTACACATAGTGGTAACAAGATGATTTAATCGTCTGTTCATGGATGCTAGATAATATGGAGCCCAATATGGTGCAGCAATATGCCGAATTCCCGACTGCAAAAGAACTCGGGAGGGGGCTGTTTGCGACTTACAGTAAGGGAAAAGATGGCATTCAACTGTTCGATTTAATCATTCGAGCAAACAACACCAAATAAGGAATTGATTCCCTTGAAACTCTATACGGTAAATTACAGAGGCTATGGAGGGACATTGAGTTACGGGATCCAAATTCCTATGAAACATCCAGAGGATATAACAATATGGAACAAAAAGCGAACATAAACCAAATTATACTAGTTTCTGAATGTTGTCAGTGGCGAATTTGACCAAGAAAAACGAGACCTGCTCCGAGAAAACCCATTACCTGAGGTGGAATCCGCATATGCCACTATACGATCAGAGAGGGACCGAAGGCGCGTTATGGGTGTTGCAAAGAGGGACATTGAACCATCAACTGTCACATCCGGCACCAGAATCGGATCTGGATTCTTTATCACACCTCGCCCATAAGAGGGATATTACACCTCCGCTGTAACGAGCCACACTACCAAGACACAATCAGTCGTCGGTAGAGGGAAATCATCTCGCAGCGGCGGTGTTGACCGGAAAAACATGCGGTGTAGTCACTGTGGCAAATTCCATCACAGTAAGGAGGAGTGTTATGAGTTGATTGGGTTTCCCGAAGGCTGGAGGAGCCAACAGAAGGAGGGGATAGGCGCCGGGAAAATGGCCACGATGAAGATTGGCAGCCAAGGAGAAGAGAAGGGCGACGACAGTGAGAAGGAGGAGCATCCAGGTATGTCTTTTTTGGGGAAGTCAACTTGTACCCATTAGGCCTTTGCAGCTCGCGTATCTGAACCTAACAAAACTAATCAATGCCTATTTGATTGTGGAGCTACTGACACTATGACATATGACAGAAATGATTTTATTATCCATTCGATACTGAATAGGAAAATGATTCAGAGTGCAAATGGAGATCTCTCACAGGTTCATGGAGCGGGAACTATTGCATTGTCTCCAACACTAAAATTACAGAATTGTCTCTATGTGCCAAATTTTTCTTACAAGTTACTCTCTATTAGTCATATGAAAAAAGAGTTGTACTGTATGGTACTAATATATCCGAGTTTCTGTTTATTGCAGGATATTCAGTCGGGGAGAGTCATTGGACGTGGTACTGAGCATCATGGACTGTACTATGTATATGAAGTGGCTCAACACGGAACTGCAGCGGTTGCTCACAAGACAGTTGATAGGCAACAATGGTTGTGGCATCGAAGGTTGGGGCATCCATCTGCAGGGTATCTCCATACATTATTTCCTAAGTTGTTTCCATCCAATAAAAAAATATCATGTGAGACATATATACTTGTTAAGAGTCATAAACAGTTTTACCCACAGTTTGATTCTAGAGCTAAGTATTTGTTTTCCCTGGTTCATTTGGACGTATGTGGTCTTGCCCCGAATAATGGTGTATGCATGTTAAACAGTGGTTTAAAGTATTTTGTGTTATTTATAGATGATTTTTCTCAGATGACTTGGGTATATTTTCTCAAACATAAATCCGAAGTTTCGTCTAAATTTATAGAATTTCACAACTTAGTTCAAACTCAGCTTCACACCCAGATTCAGGTATTCCGTTCGGATAACGGAGGAGAATTTGTCAATTCTAATCTTAAGCAGTTCTTCCAAGAAAAATATATCATTCATCAGACTTTTTACTCGAATACCCTATAAAAATGGCATAGCGGAAAGGAAGAATCGTCACATTCTTAAAGTGACAAGAGTAATTATGCTCGAGTCACATGTTCCCACTTTTTTTTGTCCTGAAGCGGTTGCAACCTCAGTATATCTCCTTAATCGGTTACCCACTAAGTTATTAAATCTTCAAACTCCGTTTCAAGCCTTATCCATTCATATGAGTGTTCCGACAGCCTTGACACTCCAACCTCGTATTTTTGGATGTTCTGTTTTTGTCCATATTCCTAAAATAGAACGCTCTAAGTTTGATCCCTGCTCTAGTAATGTGTCTTTGTGAGGTATGGGATCCACCAAAAAGGCTATTGTTGATATAACCCTCGCAGTCATCGTATGTATACCACGATGGATTGCGATTTCCTTAAAACTGAGTCCTACTATTCCACCCAATTTACTGTCCAAGGGGAGAGTTCTAGTGATCCATTAGATTGGTTGAGCAGTCCAGTGTGGCCCAAAATAATCCCAATAGAGCAGGTAGGCGAAACCACCGAGACGTTGACTCCCATTGTACAAGTTTTTGATGGCTTGGACACGTCACTCCTGGCTAATATCCCTGAGGTTAATATTTCTATTGTGGTTTTTGTTTCAGATACTTACTCATCCACACATAACTCTAATGATACTAGTCCAGAGATTGCAACAGTACATGAGACGGTTGAACCAACTAAGGAGAAGTATGTGTTGCCAGCACAGAGAACCAGAGGCATTCCTTCTGTTCGGTATGAACCGGAGTACAGTCTGAAATCCAGTCGGTACCCAGTAGGGAACCTAGACAGGGGGAGTTTATCACCAATTGCACATGCCTTTGTTGCATCTATATACACTCAGGAGGTTCCTAGAACAGTAGAGGCAGCGCTTGAGAATCCAGAGTGGTGTCAGGCTATGAAAGTAGAGATGGGGGTATTAGAAAAGAACAAGACTTGGGAGAAGTGTGTTTTACCACATGGAAAGAGAGCAATTGGATGTCGATGGGTTTTCACTGTGAAGTACCGTGTTGATGGATCAGTCGAGAGGTACAAGGAGAGATTGGCCGCTAAAGGCTATACTCAGACATATGGTATCGACTATTCAGAGACTTTTTCCCCGGTTGCTAAAATTGACACTCTCAGAGTCTTGTTTTCAGTAGCATCCAGTCGTGATTGGCCACTCCATCAGTTTGATGTAAAAAATGCATTCTTACATGGCGATCTGAATGAGGAAGTTTATATGGAACCACCTTCGGGCTTCAAGTCAGTATTTCGAGATTCGTATGTATGTAAATTGAAGAATGCCTTATACAGCTTGAAACAGTCACCTAGGGTATGGTTTGGAAGGTTTACAGTTGTTATGAAGAAGTATAGCTACATGCAGAGCAATTCATACCATACATTATTCCTCAAGAGAAGAGAAGGTCGGGTGACATGTTTGGTTATCTATATTGATGATATGATTATTACAAGATATGATTCTGAGGAGATACCTCAGCTCAGGTGGAATTTATTTCGGGAGTTTGAAATGAAGGACTTGGGAAAGCTCAAGTACTTTCTGGGGGATCGAGGTACTACGCTCAAAAATGGGTATCTTCATTTCTCAAAGAAAGTACATACTAGATTTTTTAGTTGAGACAAGTCTGCTCGATTGTAAGCCTGTGGATACACTAATTATGGTGAATCATGGGTTGAAGATAGTTGAGGGGGAAGAACCGACAGATCGTACTCGATATCAGCATCTGGTAGGGAAATTGATTTACCTTTCTCACACACGACCTGATATTACGTATGCAGTAGGTGTTCTGAGTTAGTTTATGCATGAGCCACAAGCTGATCACATGGAGGCTTCCTTGAGGGTTCTTTGATATCTGAAAGGGTCTCCAGGCAGTGGAGTTCTATTCCAAAAGAACGGTCACTTGGATGTTGAAGCATATACAGATGCCGACTGGGCAGGTAGTCCGATGGACATGAGGTCAACTTCAGGTTACTTCACTCTGGTTGGAGGGAACTTAGTCACCTAGAAGAGTAAGAAACAGAAGGTTGTGGCACTTTCAAGTGCTGAGGCGGAATTCCGAGGGTTAACTCGAGGTCTGACAGAGGTGTTGTGGTTATGGAAGTTGCTAGTTGAGATTGGGTTTACGGTGAAAGGAGCATGCAAGTTGATGTGTGACAACCGTGCAACCATTAGTATTTCAGAGAATCCAGTACAACATGACCGCACGAAACATGTTGAGGTTGATCGTCACTTTATCAAGGAGAAATTGGAGAATGAGATTATCGCTCTTTCTTTTGTACGTTCTGAAGATCAACTAGCAAATATTCTCACTAAGGTCGTAAATGTAAGGATTTTTAGAGATGTTTTGTGCAAGCTGAATATTGGTGATCCTACTATTCAACTTGAGGGTGAGTGTTAGAAATATTAATATGGAAATGACTATATTTAGGGAATCAATAATATCTATAATTTTCTATTATTAATATCTTCTTATTCTAGAAATTATTGTACAAATATAAATATCCTTGTAATCCCTGTATTCACAGAAAAAGTTCTCCAAAAATTGTTTTTTTCTATTTCAATAGTTTAATATTCTCAGAGTGGTATATTACTTCCAAGACAGTCTTTTTTCTTTCTCTTTTTCTGTGACTACTAAAAGAGAATCTTGGCTCTCATCTTTTTTACCTCCAGTCATTTGTTTCTCTTTGTTAGCGGTAGTTCTTCGTCACTGCTGATTGGCCTTGAGACTACAAGTATATAGGTGCGCGCATACAAACTCAAAGACGCTCCATTTAGTTGATCGACATTCCGATTTGTTTTAATAGCTAATATTCCCCTGGCCCTATGTCTATCCCTTATCATGAATATCACTGTCATATCATATGATATGAATCATTCAAATTATGTTGGCTTTCCTTATTAAGATTTTTACCAGCTTAAACTCCAAATAGAGTACAGTACTTCGATCTGGATTTTAGCAACAAATAAAGTACTTCGATCAGGAGGGAGGGAAAATGCAAGGACGGTCGTGGGCAGATACTATCAACTATCATGAATATAAAACGTTGAAATATCATGACCAGTTTATAGTAAGAGGCAACACTTAACATAACTAGTTGCTATCCAGTATACAAGGGATAAGGTGTTCCACATGTGAAAATGTCTTGCACAATTTACTGTAATTATTGATTTGAAAGATGTTACTTGAATTTGCATTAAGTTTATGATGATTGCATTATCTCTTCCTTGGTTATGGATGATGTTTATGGCTCTCTTGAAGAACTCAAGCTATTTACTACCGCTGTGGAAAGGGGATCAATCGTGCATTAAGTTTCATGAATCTCTTTTCTGGCTGCATCAGTCATGTACTGCTGCAGCGCTGCTTTTCAAAGGCCATGGATTATAAATTTGCCAAGAGCCTAGCTAGTGTATACGTGTAATGCACTTGTAACGACGAAAATGAGACTTTGGAGACTGATCCACTACAAGAAAAACGGGTTTAAGCATCTAAAATCTTAGCAAGAACTCGGAAATTTAGTCGCTTAAATAGTTTAAGCGTCTAAAATTGCAACTGCCAAAATTTTTGGCGGCAATAAACATGTGTCCACTATTATTTAGCAACGAAAAAAATACACTTAATCGCTAGATCCTTTGTTCAAGTAATTTATAGCAACTAAAATAATGAACATGTAGCTATTCACTTTGAGGCACCGACTCGTAGCAACAACAAAATAAATTGGTTGCTCAAACCTCTCTCAGCAACTAAGTTTGAGCCACAACCAAATATGTTTAATTGCTAGATCTGTTTTTCAAGTAACTTATAGCAGCTAAAAGTTGATCATGTAGCTGTTCACTTTGAGGCACCGACTCGTAGCAACGACAAAATAAATTGGTTGCTCAAACCTCTCTCAACAACTAAGTTTGAGCCACGATAAAATATGTTCAATTGCTAGATCCGTTTTTCAAGTAACTTATATCATCTAAAAAGTGATCATGTAGCTATTCACTTTGAGGCACAGACTCGTAGCAACAAAAAATGAATTGGTTGCTCAAACCTCTCTCAGCAACTAAGTTTAAGCCACCACCACATGTTAAAAAATGAATTACTTGGTAAAATCTCTCTCAGCAACCAAGTTTAAGCCGCTACGATCATTTAAAAAAAATCAGTTTTTAAAGTACATTTGAGAACTTAATTAATATTTATCTAACAATCTTATTATGATTTGTTTAATAGAAACATGAAAACTTGTTCAAATCATTGTTTTCATTCACTATGAGCAAATGTTTGGATGCACAAATTGAAAAAGAAAATATACATGAGTCGACTAAATTGACTATAATTTGGATAAATTTTTTTTTGTTTCAGTGTGTTTATCAGTTCTATATATTTTATCTTTTAATATAATTTTTTCAAAGTTTTGTTCCCTTGACTTAACCCATGAATGACTTCTATAAATTGAACAACGATGGCTCTTGTATGGATGATTATGCAGGAATTAGAGGAGGTCATTCGTGAATCGTGGTCTTAATTCCGACTGCTCTTGTATGGAGCATAAGCATAATTTACACCCCCTGCTGTTTATTGACTCGTTTATGCAGTCACTTGAAATTGAGGATTTCAAAATGCTCGAAAATAAGATCAAGCATAGAAAAATACAGAGCTCTTTGAAACTTGTACGACCTATAAGCAGGATTGCAATAAAGTTTACATGAAATTTGAATATTTATAAGAATCACATGAGGAAGGCAGTTTCACAAAAAATCTTTAATTCGGCTGAGGGTTTACACAACTCAAAATGCTCACTATGAGTATAATTTCAAAAAGAAAAAATAAAATCATCAAGAATATCTAGTTACTAAGATTCTTTCCGACAAAGTCCAAGGAGAATTTAAGTAAACAGTTATGGTCAAATATGTGAGGGGAAAACACGCCAAAGATCGACCTTTCCTGGATATCTAAAGAAAGGAATTACGTCATGAATATTGTCAAGGCCAGTGGCAAAAAGCACCATACGCTCAAAACCTAAACCAAAGCCTGAGTGTTTCACAGTCCCATAACGTCGCAGGTAGAGGTACCAATCGTATGTCTCAAGTGGCAACCCTTGGTCCAACATCCTGCAATAATAAGAGCGAAAATCTAGATCACTGTAACTCAATAAATACCTATATGAAATGCCGGAGCCGCATGATATTCACTACAAAATGACGAAATATTGTATGACGCAAACATATTTTCACCTATATGGTTTCCCTTCTAAAAAAGAAGAAAATTGAGCAATTTTGGAAAGCATTAACGTAACGTAATTGAATCAAGCCACTCAAAGTAATAAACATCACGACTCAAACAGAATTGAATCAAGCCACTCAAAGTAATAAAATCATGACTCAAACAGAATTAAATCAAGCCAACTTTTGTAGAGGAATTTGAAGACGGTATGTAAGAAAATTGAAACCTATACAGTTGATGCTACTCGAGGACATTTTATAATTTTAAAGGACATCAATAAATGATTGAAATAATTGATGGGCAGATGTTTGAATTAGTACAGTTAATAGAGAATCACTAGATAAGTAAACAAGAGAAACTGACGTTACGTATATTAAATAAGACGAGTTCTCTCTCCTTTGTGTGAGGAATCGCAACAAACCCAGCAGGCTTCACAGATACAAGAACATACTTCCCACTTTGATCCAAACTCTGCATAGATTACACTTCAAAAATTGCACTATACAACATGCTTCTTAATGCAATTTTTATCGAACCTGGTGGTTAGGAATATCGTCACTATCAGCCTTGAAAATCAGTTCTTCTGTATTGAGTAATCTTCTGTTCCAGTTATGCCCAATATCTGATTTGTCCCTTATCAGTTGAATGGAAAAGCTGGCGGGGATCTGTTGTTATTCAATAGCCCAAGTGAATTTCCATGAAGAAAATTCTGAAAGTAATACTATTGAAAGAAAGAGTATACATACAGAAGCTGGATATGATATCTTCACTTCATACCAAGTAGATGATTTGAGTTCATTTAATCGGTATAGGCGAGAACCAATTTGCAGAGGTAAGGTTTCACGCTGTAGCTCCTCACCAGCATTCAACACTGTGCTATCTATCCTGCAAGTTATAGCTCAAATGTAAGTACTTTGTACCAAACTACACACCCATGTGATGAAATTCCATCTAGGCTACAAAACGAAATGAATAAAGATCAGAGTATCAATCAGATGCCCATGCTTTCTGTCCTATCTTTGTAAACTCAATATATAAATCAAGATAAAGTGGTTATGTCAGGTTTTTCTTAATTCAAAATTGTATGCACCTAGCTAGCTAGTCAAGATCCAATTTTCATCTCTAACACTAAAAGACAGGTGTTACATTTGGAGGCAATGCAGAAACTAGTTATTCTTCTAATTCATCATCTCAGGTCTTTCTCTAACTCTGATTCCAGCTCTGAACCTCACATTCTATCTCTTATTTAAGAAAGTGTACATTTGAAACTTATTCTGTTTTGTCTTTTTTCATGAATGAACAGAACAAAGCTATATGAATGACAAAAGCAATGTTAGAGGAAGCAATATGTGACATATACTTAAGGCTTTACAATAGTACCATCTCTGCAATTGAGAAGATGAAGAGTGTATGCATTGCAGATTTAGGTTGTTCTTCTGGACCCAATACACTGCTGGTTGTTTCTTATCTGTTGAACGCTGTTTACAAGAAGTGTCACGAGCATCACATGGTTACACCTGAGATCCTCGTTACTGCTGAGTCACTTCAGGGAAGAGATAATTGATGAATCGTTCCGCGGGTACAGGGAGATAGTTGCAACCTATGCAACCAAAGAGAAAACCGAGTATACTAACCTGGTTAGATCCATGACAAAGGGTGGAAAAGAGGTCCTGAATCAGGACCTGACCTGAGCAAATGTCATAAAAAGACAGTTAAAAGAAATGGAAATCCTAACATAAGGATAAAGTCAAGCTCTTAAATCTAATGTATAATACTATAGGCTTGGATTTGATCTTGGCTAGAGCACCAACTACATCTATAAATATAACAAATTCACTCAGAAATTGAAAGTCAAAGAAAAAGATATATGCAGAAATGGGTGCTCAAAAGTAAAATTGAAATTCAGCTCTAGCCAACACCCCATAGAGATGGTAGCGTCTTTTCACTACCATGTAGCTTCATTGAGATTGCAGAACTTTAAGAATCTAATTCCTAAAACAATTTATAGCATAACTAGATACGAGATTGGTTGAGGCTGGTAAACATTCAGAAACTCAACCGAAGAAACAAAAAAGGCCTAAATTTCTTACATTGTTTAGAAGTTTGTTGACTAGTTGTGGAAGTCAGAGAGTTCCAGCATTAACAAATCCCATCTTCTCCCATTTAATCAGATCCATGAAATCAACCAGATCGACTGCAAAGTGAGATACATATCAAAAAAATACTTTAAATCCAATAAAAATCAAATAAATCAATCGGGGTTTTAAGTTTTGAACCAACTCAAAACCTAATCCATCAAGACACAGTAAAAAGAATAAAATATGTAAAAAAAACAGAGTGAAATTCTTACGTTTCCCTCCGCCAAATAACAAGTTTTTGCATTCAAAATAAACGATTAATAGCAGATTGAAGGTGTTCGAGGGGTGTAGAAAATAGGTTTTCAGATAAAGTGGAAGTGGTGAAGTTCTGTTCATGGGTTTTCTTGAAGGGTTCAAACTTGGGAAGAGAAGAAGAGTAACCGAAGATGAAGGAATATGACGAGATGTGGTTAGGGTTTTCTAGAGGGAAAAGAAAATTTACTGAAATTTTAGGGGGAAATAGTGCGCCAAAACTTGGTCATTTCCCGCCCATAGAAACTTGGTCATTTACTGAAATGTTGGGAAGATAACAACATGTTATATTATGCTTGGTCATGTACCACATTGTAGTGGAACTTTGAAACATCTAGACGAGTGCGTACAAATCATAGTTTCATATCGTTAGATTTGTTAGATCGATAACGAAATGAATAATATTGATTGAGATTGAATAAAATTCTATAAATCTAAGTGAAATCGAGTGAAATTGATGAAAAATTGATATAATTTGAGTAAGATCGATCAAAATTGAGTGTATTCAAGTCGGTTTGATAAAAAAATGAGTAAATTTTAATGAGATTGATGAAATCATAGTTTCGTATCGTTAGATTTGTTAGATAGATAACAAAATGAATAAGATTGATTGAGATTGAATAAAATTCATTAAATCTAAGTGAAATCGAGTGAAATTGATGAAAAATTGAAAATTTGAGTAGGATCGATCAAAATTGAGTGTATTCAAGTCGACTCGATAAAAAATTGAGTGAATTTTAGTGAGATTGATGAAATCATAGTTTCGTATTGTTAGATTTGTTATATAGATAACAAAATGAATAAGATTGATTGAGATTGAATAAAATTCAATAAATCTAAGTGAAATCGAGTG